>JBBPLN010000286.1:0-27084 GCA_038089815.1 Sutorius eximius | reverse complement strand
TGTTGGGATTATCCTGCCGCGACCAGGACCCTAGGATGAGGCCGAAAGAGCCACGGAACGTGCTAGAACACGAGCGCAAACGGTTAGGACGAATGGAGGCAGACTCACCAGTAGGGGGTGAAGTCGAGCCAGACGAGCCGGGCGGCGAGACGGTCGCACCAGGCGGTTACTAGAGCGTCCAGGGATGTCCCAAAGGCGATACAGACCGGCGCAAGGGCGATATGAACACGCCGCGTCGAGTTGTAGGTCCAGATGACCATTTGGGCAAGAAGGCCGAAAAGATCGACACCCACTTATGAACACTTCTCTCTTGCCACTCTAGCGATTTCAAGGTACGTGCACTTGATCATGTTGGGGTTTTCCTTATTAATCTTCTGTGCCAGTTATTTTTCAAGCGGCAGCTAGACTCTCACTTCAGATATTTTTCATAGTCTCTGTTTCATAGTCTCGGTCAGATTGTCTAAAATTCCCTGGGAATGAACCTATATTGTAGTTGTTTCGTGTAGTTGTTATCCGTCTATATATCTCATGGGTCCAGGTGCTGCCCGGAGGGCCTTGATATATTACAGACTTTTTGAATAACCGCCCGTCAGTGTCATTCTTGGGTCCAGGTGGCGCCCGGAGGGCCTTGTTATTGACCACAGGATAGCAAAATCAAAACGCAACCCCATACTCACGAACAAAATTGAGAACACATAGTCAAAATGTGTTCAACTAACCAACTATCCGGAACTGGGTAACCAACACTGAGGTTTTAGTGGGTATTAAACTATCAAGGCCCCCTGATATCACCAGGGACACCAGATAGCGTACAGAGTCCCACATCCCGTGTGAGCAGGGCGTGCGTAAGAGCATTTTTCCTCAGACCGGACACTCTATAGTGACTGCCTTAGCGTATCATGTAGAACTAGACTTGTCAGTTGCTACATAATACTGTAATATCATTTGTCCAAAAAAAAGAAAAGAATGAGGAACGAAGGCACGAGGCATGTTGAAGGCCAAAGGCCAGATGCAGTATGTATGCCTGAGGGACAGAGAACTGCTCTAGGACGAAATATCGTAGTCCATCTACTACTTCAAGTTGGCACAAGCGTTTCACGCGCGCACCGGCGGTGACTTGACCATTCTCCTTCGCAACCAGACTCAAGTGCCTTCTCAGCTCAAACGCGCCATCCGTTTCTTTAATCGCACTTCTTCGCTGGGGGCCATCTCAAAGTCGTACGGAAGGGGCGCCTCGTGCATGATGCGATGCAGACCCGTGTTGTGAAGGTGCTTGTTCTCCAACCGAACTGAAACAGACGAACGCGTGAGTCATGATCACGAAGGAAATCGAGATAGCGTACAGAAGTTCCATTGTACCCTCCGTAACATCTCCAACATAGCGACGATGAACGAGTACAGCTCGTAATTTTCCGAGTCGACGAATATGAAAGTCACCCAACTAAAACGAAGGCACACGTTGGACACCTATGAAAGGGGATCTGGGTTAGATGCGAAAGGGCATGGGTTTGATCGCACCAGAGCAAAGTAATAGGACTGGTTTATCATCAGCGATGTTGAAGAGATCGAAACAAGGACACGCACCACTAAGTGTGATTTGTAAATGAGCTCTGGTCTAAGAAGTGGATACGGAGCATGTGGTTTACACAATCCCCAGTCCATCGTTAAGTCCTGGGACACAAATACGATATGATGTCAGAACACACAGAGGGGGTGAGACCTTACCCAGACACAGGAGTAAATCGAATTGACGGTCCCCATGAAACAGTAGAGGATGTAGATCTCGCCCCTACGAGGGCTCACTGGGATGGTCTTAGCTACGCGCTGATAATCGTAGAGCCGGACATACTTCGGTGCCTCCAGTAACAGTAACAGAAGTAATAGATTATGCCCATCCCGTACTTCCCCGCCTGTTTGAACCATGTTGAATATAGAATGAATGGGGATAATCTAAATGTCGTACATTGAGAAGTTGACTTGGAAGCTTCGAGTCCCAGTATCGCCTCAGGTTCTGCGCAACACGTGCAACAAAGGGTAATATGCCAAGAAGATAGTACCATTGCCAATTCTGGGCTAAGCCACATTTCGTCCATGCTTGTTGAAAATGGGGGGCTTGTGTCGGAGAGAAAGTATTCAGTGTGCCATCGAGAATGGGTGACTCTATTTGATGCCGGATAGTGGTGTTGGCAGAGAAGGAAGCGAATAGCGAGGATTCCAAATTGATTAGGGATTGAAGGGTCGGAGTAAGGCTCTTGGTCGAGAAATGGGTATAGAAGCATCCCACGAAATACAAGTTGGAAAGCGAATACACAAGACTGCAAAGCTGATCACTGGCGGTAACAAGGTGAGGCGGTTTAAGTGAAACAAACGTGAAGGTCATACCCAAGCCAAACGTCTGTGAACTGAGATCCCGTTAGATTTCGAACTTGTCCTACGACGTGGATATCGATGACAAACCTCGACTTCCCACTTCCCACTAGCTGCCAGCTTAGCTATTTTCCTAATCGTCCACCAGCGGGCACTTCCCCACATGAATCCCTGCTCGTCCACACACGTGGCATCAGACCCAACGAAGAGCCTCAAGTGGTGCAAGCACTTACACGGAATGGACTAAACATAACCGCGAGAACAAGGATGAGCCAAATCAGGGGCCACAGCATTGGGGAACCGATTTGAGCGAAGGAGAACCAAAATGCGTAAGCAAGCGTGCACAGGAGGAAAGAAGGAAGCTTTCGCGTCCGGTCAAAATCAAAATTCGCATGGTAATCATGTAGCACGTACTTCGAAGTATTCATGATAGTCGAGTTTTGATCGTAAGTTTAGTCCTGTACAGATTGTCAGTGAACGAACAGAATATGTTAGCAGCAACGTACTGAAGATAAAGACGTAGCTTATCTTCTTGTGCAACCATACGGAGATGTTGATACCAACCAGTAGTGCGAGAACTATTGGGATGACAAATATCGAGTAAACAAAGAGCATAATATCCCATGATTGGAGTGTATTCCGTGTGTACTCCTGGAAACCTATCGATGAAGCTCAGAATGATATACGGTTAGACAGTTTGGAAATGGTTCTTACACAGGGTACAACCCGCAGAAATCGCAGGAAGTGCTAGGCCCAACCACCAGCCAGAACGGAATGTGCTAGAGTGGTATGTCCTCGATGTTGGTCCGGCTCGAAGGCGACTCATTGCTTTCTTTTTGTTTCCATGTTCTATATACGCCACATCGATGGTATGGTTAAGCCAGGTGAGTCCTACTACGCTCGTATAATGAACGCACCGAATCGGGCCGCGAAAAGGTGTTCAAACTCCTTAAGCATAGCGCCGACCATTGCACCAGAGCCGAAGGCGGAGGGTTCTATCTATCAGAGTTTCGATATGAATATTTCAGGATCGCCCACCAACGTGGCTACGTACTTTCTCCTTCATATAGGCGTCCATGACAGATCGAATCTTGGAAATCTTTCCATATTTCCTCAACGCTTTGCGAAAGCCAGTAAGGTTAACGCTCTTGATATAAAAACGCGAGGAAATCATAGGCATGGGAGAAGCAGGCAATCCGGCAAGGGGAATTTGGAGCAGGATTTGAAGGTCAAAAATATAGTACAAGATGCACATGAAAGAAGCTCACTCTGTAGTTGTTCAAGATCTCCAGGGCGCTGCAAATACACGACGTATGTAAGTATCGAGCAGGACATTCAACAACAAACCAAATAGCTGATGGCGCGAGACACGCCTCTCCAAAAATCTTCAATGGACAATGGGAAACCATTGTTCGAACGCACCGGTAATGCTCAACAACAGCATGTCGGAGTCGCTTTTTTGCGCCCCGATACCCATAGGGTTCGAGGAGATTCTTTCTTTCACTAGGCGGTGGGTTTTGGAAGCCGTCCCAACGTTCGCTTAGCGACTTGGCTGAGTCATTTAGCGTCGCGGAGGAGGCGGTGCTCCGCTCCGTTCCGGGAGCTCCATTTGCTACCGCACTCCTCCGGGTTCCAATTTGATTGGCATTCGGACGACGGCGCCCAGAAATTTGCCTACCTAAGATGGGTCATCAACGTCCGAATATTTGTGAGTTGAAGTCAGAACGCTTCAGGGAGAAGAATATTTACCACCGCGGCCTTTATCTCGGATCCACTGGGCTAATGACGAAATTGCAGATGGGATAGAGTTATATGCTCTCCTGGCCCAACTCCAAGCCGCTGAGTGCGAGGGTGAGTCCTAACGACATGTTTCAGCGGCAAATGGATCCATCCAAAATAAACAATACCAACGTAGAATATTTGTCGGTGGATTCCAAGTTTGTCAAGTTGTTTTCTAAGCGTTTTGGCACGCTCGTGCATCTCTTTCGCTCTGTCTGTGTAAAATATATCTATTTTGTCTAACTCAGCATCAAGAATTTCGAAAAACTCCGCATGGATGGCGGGGAGGTTGGAAAGTATTGTTTGCAAAGTCGAGGTTGTGGCAGTACCTTGTTGGAACCAGGGTTAATTTCCAATTAAACTTGACAGGCAGGGAAAACGAATACCTCTGGCCTCGAAAAAGGGGAGACCTGGTGGTGGAGCACGGTGGATTTTTGGTAGTAACACCGTCTGTGGAGATGACACATTTGGTGCGGTTCCTGTCACACGAAGGGTTGTAGCTCCTCGGTCGGAGCACTCTATCGTAGTACAAAACGAAGGGGTTCAGGCACAGAACAGGTGACAAAAGTGTTCTCTCTCACCCTTAGACCCATCATATGTCTCCTCATTGTCTGGAGACGAGTGGAAGACATGATCGACATCCGTATCCCCAAAGGAACTCCAAGTATCTGTTCGCCGCGAACCTAGCGCTTGTATAACCTCTAACTGTAGTTTAACCTTGTGATAATTTCTGTTGAACAGGAAACAATCATAAGTTCCCCGGGTTATGGGGGCCGTCAGACCCGTCCGAACAAGGGGGTAATAAATTCATTACATGTAGGCTTTTTCCCACTCGGAGGTCTATGTAAAGCAGTCCAGTTCAGCACAATCGATATACAAGCATCAGCTCAGAGGCATTCACCTGGGTATCTTGGAGGTATCTGTGGTGAAACAGTTGATGAAAAGCGCGCGTTCTCGTCAGGAGGGGCCGGTACATTAAGGAGGGCTGCTGCTCACCGTGTAAACTTCATGATCTATCCAAATCAACTGGTCAGGTAGGAGTAGGGGGTTGGCGGTCACTAGACCAACAATACCCCCAAATATAACCGATAGCCAACAGCCCCAGTGGGGTATGCCACTCATGGCAGGGAACGGGACGGATCGGAATATTTATGCATCCTGGAAACTAATGAGTCACGCAGCAAGAAACGGGGTAGACAGCGCAGTCAATTCAGTCACTTTGAAACTTTTATGACGATACGATCAAACGGAGCCCGTGCGATCGACTGGCGGGACCAATTCGCGCGAGTTATGAAATAGGGAAACCTTCTCAACAAGGGTAACTAGCAACATAGATGCCCTGTAAACGAGGCCCGTTCACGCGCCACCCTGCTTTTTGCCAAGGATTTATAAGATGAGAAGGTACAGAACGAGCAGCGAACCGAAGTCGAAACGGTGACTTACTTGGTGTCGAAATCACAAGAAAAATAATTAAGTAACCAAATCTGCGAGAGCAGCATGAACGGGACACGCCCATTTAGTGGATGATTGAGGACCATGTTCCCGTCGCAAGAGAGCTGGAATATGGCACGGTAAATGTGAACGTTAGAAACGGCCGGGTCACAAAAACAGACCCACAGACAGACTCTGGGAATGAGAGGCAATGAATTCGAATGTGCATGGCAACGTACCTACACATGCATTCATTCGTTTGTATGGCCGCGCCGCACAATCAGAAGGAAGAGCAGCGAGGATGAATACCCACAATATAGAAGCCCACCAGGGAGCCTCGAAACCCGCTTAATCCATTCTCCGGATACAATACATTTGATCAGCCCATGCTGGTCAGTTCCAGCAAATATGCCATATAAGGTTCAGCGGCTGGTATGGCAGTCTGTTCACTGGTTTGGGGGTAGTTGGCAATTGTCAGAGCCCGTATGGACCGTCCGCCTGGCAATCGAATACCTCGACAGCCTTCCAATGGGGTCAACACAGCGGAGTTTTTTGAGTCGTGCCGGTCGATTGATGCTACTAGTTCCCGAAGGCACCTCGGAGGCAATCTAAAGGCGTCGGCGGACCAGCCCGCCGTGTTTCAAAAAAATGACAACACCGCAAAGGACACTCGGGCTGACTCGATCGGAATACGAGTCACGTGACCAACCTCTACCTTTGGCTGCTGCGACTCCTAGTAACCCCATCATTGCATCCACGCCCTTCATCATGAGTTTTCAAGACATCGAGACTGGTCAATCTCGTGCAGCCCATCCGAGTAGCATTTCCACTCAGTCGCGAGAAGACTCCACTTTTCTTTCCTTACAGTCCTCGCTGTCACTTCAGGTGTTCAAGATCAATAGCAACGTTCAGGGAATTTCGAAACTGGTGGACCAACTTGGCACTACGAAAGACTCTCCCTCCCTTCGTAAACAACTGTACGTTCATCTTGAGTTTTTGTCGAGATACTCTCATCAAGTCGCGGCAGTCATGACCTCACGGAAACGACGAGAACCATGGCCAAACGTGGTTCGGAGGACTTGAAGAAACTTTCCGCTTTGCCAGCCGCGAGCGTAAGTAGATGTCTCGTTGGTTGATTCTTGCACGTAGTCTCGATTCATCCCTCAGTCCTATCACAAGACCTCGCTACAGAAGACGTCGCATGATCTTCAGTTATCCCTCGTGGCATTTCAGCGAGCGCAACAACTTAGCGCTGAGAGACAGCGAACAGTGGTTGAGGGCGTGAGGCTCGCAGTAGAAGACGATCGCTCATTTCTTGCGTAAGAGATTTCGCGCAGGTCGTATTGTCTTTCCAAGTTGGTCAAGTGAAACCTCCCCCACCCCGCAGCAGCAACAGGCACAGTTACTTCAATCCCAATTGTCCCCCCATGAACTTGCTTACCAAGAATCATTGATTCGGGAACGTGAGGTGGAGATTCAGGAGATTGAGACGGGTATTCACGAACTATCGGAAATATTCCGTGATCTTGGTACGCTGGTGAATCAACAGGGTGGTATGCTTGGTACGTCCGCCCGCTGCGTTTTACATGACCTGCCCGAATATCGCGTTGAAATTAGATAACATCGAGTCGAATGTCTACTCAATAGCCTCGGATACTCGAGGTGCTGCTGAAGAGCTCTCTACTGCCTCCGAGCATCAGCGAAAGGCTGGTCGTCGCGCTGCTTGCCTGATGCTGATTATCGTGTTCGTGGTGGCCATCGTGCTTATGGCGGTGAGTCATTGCAGAACCATACCTTCTGTTCAGCTACTAAAAGTACATGTTTGTCTCTAGATCTTGTTGCCGTAGAAAGCGAAAACGATACTTTGCACCTTGTGAGATATAAGGACTTGTATGATGAAGTCACCGCCGTGCATATTCCGCTGGAGCATGGCAATGGACATCCTTGCATTTTGGATTTTCTTTATTTCTAAACCTCTATTATTTTCACTTTCACGTTACGATCCCCGGCGCTTTGGACAACTAAATGTGCACCAAATACGTTCTTGGGGTGGCCCGAGCAGTGTTTCACAGATCAACCATGGCGGGTAAGCTCGCCGGTCGTCCTTATCAGTAGATACCTGCGATTTCATTATCTGAGTTCACATGGGACCACTATGGTCCCGCCACCATCATATCAAATATTGCTACGGAACTGGCAGAGGACGTTTCGCTTGTCATGAGGGCATGAAACGATGATCAGGTGGCATACGACCAAAAAAAATCACGTTGGCTACCGGCAGCTCTTCAACTTATCCACACTCCGCGGGGAAGAACGGAAGAGGCGACACGCTCTGTTGATTCCCAACGGGCGCGCCCGGTATGACTTCATCGCTCAGGAATATTGGCACCGCTCATGTTCCGTGCTGTTTGTGTATGGCACTGGTTGGACCAGCCACGTCGCAACCATGCACAGCCAATATCACCGACAGATAGGCCTTGCGGGCGTAGCGCGCCATTTGCGGCATCATACTTCCATCATATGTGACATCAGACCGCCCATTATACATCGACAACCTCGCCCTTTCGTTGCCCATGTCTGAATCCTCGACCGACGGACACACGATCCAGCAGGATGTGACAGACACGTTCGTATACCCAATGCATTTTGCTTTTATGGTCAAGTTCACAACTTTGAAAATATCTAGCAGGGACACAATCGTACGTAGCACGACAAGGGTCTTATGTGGAACTGACACTTCGCAGATGGTGGCTCTCTCTGGATTTACAGTACTCGTCTGGGATCACATCCTAACATTTGACAATGAAGTATGTGGTCCTGGAAACGTCCCATTATCGTACTAACGGGCTTCCCCGTAGGTCGAACTTGTATGGAAACGTGGTAAAGGACTCTGTGAGCAGACACTGATTCTCTGACCCTGTTGTTGACACTGCCCACACAGTGGCATACTTGTTCTTAATCGTGGGTGGAAAATGGGATATATACGTCAAGTATCTCATTGGCGTAGAATAGGTATCTTACGCCTCTTGGCTTTATCGTCAATCTCGTCGGTAAGATGGGCTTGAACATAATAATTTCGGATGTGGTTGAGAAATCCGTGTAGCATTCATGCTTCCGAGCTGGGGAACAGAAGTAAGTTTGTGACCACATCGCAACAGCGCGTTTACTCACCAATCAACCACTGCAGACGTTCGGGTATCAATTACTTCCGTTTGACCTGTAGCTCATAACGCACATAGCTGTCAGCATTTCGTGCGATATGAAGGGGCCATGACTGTCATCGGCACACAAATAGCCGGATTCATAATGTTTCTCCGGTGAGGTTACTGTTCAAGGGATGTAGTTTACCACTTTTTTTACGCCAGAACGTTGAAGGGTTCGTGCCATGTACAACAGAAAGAGGGTAGTGGTTTGGAGTATCATGGTGTTGTTCTTCATATGGCTCGGAGTAAATGCCTGGTTGCTCACAAACGGGGAAGGTCTGCCGTTCTCGCTGTTTCTTGAGCATGTTCTCATGTGATCACAGCGGTCCCGCACCCATCAGGGTTGCATTGTGTGTATCTTTTTCATCGATTCGTGGCAGCGCAACCAACGATGGGACACCATACAGCATGCACGATGATCTTTAATACCTCCTTGTAAGTTTCCTTGGTAGTCCCCCCGGACGTGCGTTTCAAGCTAGTTCCTTTCCAGAAACAACATTGCTTCATCTTCTGCGTGGCTGCCTCTTCTGTACGACACCTCCATTTTTGCATTGACACTATACAAGACAAGGTGCAAGACAGGTCACGTCGTCCAGACGATGTTATCTGACGGAATATTGTACTACTGGTGAAAACTGGTTTCATCGTCTTGCTATGTTTACCTGAACGACTGACGCGACGGACGACTTCCAGTGTGATCTGTATGGTAAATGTTATTCTCACGATCATGATTGCCCGAGCAGGACCAAGTGTGAAGAACATCACGGCGCAGTAAGTGTACCTGTTTCTGAAGATCGGGGCTAGCTTGAGGTTATTTCACATTCCCTACAGGCTTGAATTATTGTGAGTGTGCGACACATCATCTGATGAAATTATAGGTCGTGACCGGTTACTGTTGTTTTCAGGCTCACGGTGTGTGTTAGCGTATGGCTCCGTTACATTCATTCTAAACTCTAGCCCAGGTGGCAATGGTGTCACGTATTACGCTCAATTTGAGGAAGCAAGTATCGAAAGACATTATAGGCGCCATTTCCGACGACCGGGCACCACGACGCCCAACTATTCGTCCAGGATCTAGATCTGCGAGAACGCGATTGCACAGAGAGCCCGTCCCGCATCCCGGGGATGCACTGCGGCTCGATACGATTTATTCCACTATAGAGGCCCAGACTCCCGAAGCGGCTAGTCTCGTCAGCGAGGAGACGCTAAGATTCAGTCGACCCGAGGTCGAACAGGATACCGAGGCGATGTAGCGCTGGTTCCAAGGGCGGTATAAACAGGACCTGGTGTATATGTAGAATGTTATACCCATGCTTGGGGGTCACGTGGATTGGTGGTGGATATGTTTGCCGGAGCGTTCCAAATGGGTCCGAGTGCGGTGATTTGGTGGATGCGTTGAATCGGGCTCGTCAGCGCAGGACGCGACCTCGAACATTCGCTTCCGTCCTTCCTTTGTTCACCCAGCTTTAAAGTCTTTCTTCTCCCCATTCACAACTTCCAACCGTGCACCGTTTCGCGATGGCGACCCCTCCGTCACGCGCTGTCAGCCCAAGAAAGACCTCGGGTGCTTCGAAGCTGCTCAATGACTATGTCTGTCCCCTTTGTTTTGGCGTAGAGTCCGTCGATGACATCCACCTTCCCAGCAACTCGGGGATTCTCTTGGCAAAGGCGCGTTCGGTCAAGTGTACCGTGAGTTCACAGTCCTTACACGATGACAGTAATAGATCGATGGTGAACATAGGTGCTCTGAATTGGGCCACTGGCGAAACCGTCGCGGTTAAGGAAATACAACTCAGTAACATACCCAAAGGCGAGCTTGGGCAAATCATGGTACATCACCTTCAAATTCTGGCATCCGCCCTTTTCCTCATCCTTTCCCACTTTCCCATAGTCGGAGATCGACTTGCTAAAGAATCTCAACGTATGGTGTCTTCTTGCACGCGTGCCTTACTATGGCTGATCAAGTCCAGCATCCCAACATCGTCAAATACAAAGGATTTGTCAAGACACGAGAGTACCTGTACATCATCCTGGAGTATGTTTGTTGTGCCTCTTTTCACTCTCGATTGACCCATTTGTAGATTCTGCGAAAATGGGTCCCTACACAACATATGCAAACGATTTGGAAAGTTCCCTGAGAATCTCGTTGCCGTTTACATTCGTCAAGTACTCGAAGGTCTTGTATACCTCCATGACCAGGGTGTCATTCATCGGGACATCAAAGGCGCGAACATCTTAACGAACAAGGATGGATGTGTTAAACTCGCAGATTTCGGAGTTGCCAGTTCCACTACAACTGGTGCAGTTAGCGATGATGCTGTCGTTGGTAGCCCGTACTGGAGTAGGTAATGCTTTCCTCTCATTCACCACGTGTTGACATTATGTTATTTCTAGTGGCACCAGAGGTCATCGAACAATCAGGTGCGACCACGGCCTCCGATATTTGGTATGTTAGCATGCCTACGCATATCCTAGTCTCTCATGTTTCCACCTCAGGAGTGTTGGCTGTGTGGTCATCGAGCTTCTTGAAGGTAAACCCCCATACCATTTCCTGGACCCTATGCCAGCACTCTTCAGAATTGTACAAGACGATTGTCCCCCAATACCAGAGGGTGCCTCTCCAATTGTGAAGGACTTCCTTCTCCATTGTTTCCAGAAGGACAGCAATTTACGGATATCAGCGAAGAAGCTCCTGAAACATCCGTGGATGGTGGCAGCAAAGAAGCAAATGGATCTATCTGCCGGGAAGGATGGACATCCAGGAAGTAACAACCCACAAACGTCGACTGGTGCCCAGAAGCGTCCTTTGAGTAATTACAACTACGATGAAGCTGTTCAAAAGGTGCAAGAATGGAACGAGGCCCTGAAATGTAAAATTTCCTCCTACATGCCACCAAATAGTCTAATGTTATCCAGCCCCAACACGCCCGTCAAAGCACGGTGGTCGCAGCGGGGCCAGCGATGGCCCCCCTCCGTCACCTACACGTCCACTACAGAACAAGGCTAGCGTCAACCTATTCCAACACTCTGTTCTGGGGTTGCAGCAGTCAATATCGGCGCCGATGGCTCTAAAAGCGCCGCCCCCTGCTCCGGGCAAGCCATCGGTGGTACCTGTCGGTCTGGTTGAAAGAATTCGGGAGCCGCTGGCGTTTGTTCTGCAGCAACCCGAAGAGCAAACTGATAATTGGGATGATGATTTCGAGGATGGCCCGTCATTCTCAAAGTTGCAGGGTAAGTGATTCTTGTCCTTTCTCCCATTGGCTCATCAATCGAGCTGTTGACACGTAGGGTTGGAAAAGTCAGCCATGGAAGATGATAAACCAGAGGTTGACGATAATGCCCAGACAATACGGCCAAATCGCAGTCCAGCTGGTCCAAGCACGATCCCATTAGCGAGGGCTCCCGCAGCAGGTATTGTTCCGATTGTAGAAGATTACTCAGACATTGCCTCGGAAGAAGATGACATCATTTTGCAGGAGAAGGTTGCGGATTTCAAGGTTAGTTCTAGCTGCTTTTGCGGGTCCGATCTTGGAGCGACATCTTGCCAACCATAGATGAAGAATTCTGTGCGCCGTGGTCTATTCCATCCGGATGATATCAAAACCCTCGGTATTGCACCCAGCTCCCCTGGACCCATGTCGGCTCCACTTCCTAGCCTTTCGCGCAAGGCATCACGTCCTTCATTGAGTCCTGCTGGCCCGAATGGCCTGCCACCTGGTTCAATTCGCTCGCATTCACGATCGTCGTCCTTTGTCGGCTCTGGCTCGAGTGGTTCCGGATCCTTTGGACGATCGGAAGCCAAGCGAGTCGCAAGCTCACATGAGTTCGACAAATATGCAGAAGAGGACGACGAGGACTATGATGATGTGTTTGGCAAAGCCAACGGCACAAGTGAGTCGGACCGCTGTTTCTCGGTATTCGAATACCCGCGGACTGACGCTCGGTCCAGCCCTCGAACAGCCTATACAAACACTGCAGCTGAATACTCGATACTCTAACAAGTCCTGGGTATGTTCACCGGAATGGTCCTTGCATCAGTTGCCAACGTTATCGACCGTGATTTAGCTGGGAGATGAGGATGACGAAGATGATCCTTTCGCCGAAGTACGTATATTGCCATGCCGTGACTGGTTTGATCTTACATCCATTCCAGATCGACGAAGGCTTCGCAGAAGATGATCTAGAAACTAATTTACAACGAGACAAGCATGCTCGCCTGTGCAGCATGGTGAATCAATTGATCGACGAACTCACACCTTCGGCACCGGATTTCCAGCTTCGGGATGCTTGTGACCAACTGGTGAGTACTGGATCTATGCAAACGGAGCGACCGTGTTGATCGACCGACTAATAAATAGATCAGCATCATGACAGAGAACCCAGAGATGCTATTCCAACTGGTTTCTTCCCACGGGATGCTAGCAATCCTAGAGGTATTAGAAGGGAAATGTTCTCGGGATGTGTTGATGAAACTGCTTCACATAATCAATCTGGTACGACAATTACATCGAGAGTCTTATCTCTGCTGACCTGTGCACTGCAAGCTCGTCACGAGTGATCTTGGTGTCTTGGAGAGCTTCTGTCTCATTGGTGGAATTCCTGTGATGATGGGTAAATCTGCGACCAACTGTGTGATGTCTGCTACTCACGACGAATAGGTTTCACTTCCAAGAAGTACCCCTCCGAGTGCAGGGCAGAAGCCTCGAATTTTATACGGTTGCTCTGTCATACATCAGTATTGACGCTTCAGATGTTCATTTCGTAAGTACTTCTGGTTTTTAGGATCACGTTCTCACCGTATACAGATGTCGTGGACTCAAAGTCCTTGTCGACCTCCTTGACGAAGACTACACGGATCAAAGCGAGCTCGTCGTGGACGCGCTGAACGGCATCGGGAGCGTCTTTGAGCTACAAAGCCCGACGACCAAAAACGATTTCTGTCGTATGTTTATCAGGGAAGGGCTCCTGGATCCCCTATCGTCAGCGCTGTTAAACGTGATGACGAATCGGAGCGAGACCGCTGTTGAGATGAAGCACAAGATCATCCAGATCCTGCTGGTATTTTCACAAGTGACACAGAGCGATATACATGTGCGAAATGCAATGGGGACAAGGAAGATCATCCGCCGTAAGTTCAGGTGTCTTTGCACTACAGGATGCTAAGACATGATTGTAGGATTGATGCGTGCCTGCGAGTTACTTGACGGAGATTGCTTGGTTCAGATGCTCAAAGCAGTGAAGCACCTGTCGATGAACCCAAATCTACTCGAAGTGTTCCAGAATGCCAATGCGATCGAGATTCTCATCAAACTTTTGGATGAAGATCGGGCCGGCCCACACGGCACAGTAAGGCTTCGTTCTAACATGAGAACGCGCTACTTATTCTACACTCTCAGGAAATATCCAACCACATCTTCCAAACATGCTACAACCTTTGTCGATTGAACAAATTACGGCAAGAAGAAGCTGCTCAAGCAGGCATCATCCCGTGCCTCAAGCGCGTGATCGAGACCAGCTCGCCTCTGAAACAATTTGCTCTTCCGATCCTCTGTGATCTTGCAAGCGCAGGGAAGAGTTGTCGGAACTTGCTTTGGCAGCATAATGGTCTGAGCCTGTACCTGAAGCTCCTCGAAGACCCATACTTCCAAGTCAGCGCATTGGAAGCTATCCTGTCATGGTCGGTTTGATTGGTGGATCACCTGAATAATGATTGATGTTGTCGTAGGCTACAAGATGAGACTGCCAAGATTGAGGACCAACTCATTAAACCGGAATCACTCGACGCCTTGCTCAAATGTTTCATCTCCGCCAAAGCCAACTCGTTCGAGAACCTGCTCGACCCGTTGCTCAAGATCTGCCGCATCTCAAACCCACTCACCATTGGCCTCGCCAAAGCATCCTTCTTCAAACGTATCATTGACAAACTGTCGCATAGTCGCGCCGTCGTCCGATTGAACCTGCTGCGTATCCTGAGGACTGTCTGCGACGTGCATCCGAACCGCGCGATCTTGGTAGAGAGATACGGTTTGCATGAGATCGTGACCAAGTTGAGCAAGGAAGACGGCGCTGTCCTCGTTCGGGAGCTAGCGAGGGAAATCTTGCCCGCGCTTGCGCCTGCGCTGAAGCCAGCGCTCAGCAAGTCTGGGTTGAAAGGACCGGACACGCCCAAGAACAGCTCGATCATTGCTCCTAAGAAGGCGCGAAGGACTGCCTCTGAAACGTCGGCGTTGCTTAGCTCGTGGGGTACGCCTCTGGGGCCCGGTGTTGGCGTCACGCCACGATTTGGGGTTGAGCGGTCACACTCGTCGTCTCGGCATCGGCTCGGAGACATAGCATGGCAACCCGGAGGTACGAGGGATCGTCGGTGAAAGGTTCAAGGATGGTGACTGTATGTATATCCGGTCGTGCTTGCTTTCTACTTCGCTCGTTATCATCATCAGTTCCGTTTATTTAACCAACTCCACAACAACGCAGCACTCTCATTTGCACATATAGTAGAGGTCTCTCACTAATTATGAATGTCACGTAGCAAATGGAATACCGAATGAAGGATGCAACGGAATGGATCTATTTACGAGAGAAGGGAATCTGAAAACCCGATACAAGAGCTCTTGCCTTGTTCTGAGCGCCTTGGCCTTCCGCATTAGTGATGAAATGTATGTGCATGCCATGCGTTTTTGGGTAAGCCTCTAGGTTGACTTCGATCTGGGGGAAGAGGCCGAGTGCCTCTGGAGGAAGGCCAAACGAGACGACACCAGCAACACCACTGGGGGTCTGCATGTTGCTGGAGGAAGGGGGCAAGACGATGCCGGGGAACTCGCGTAGGCGAGGCAAGACGAACTCTGAGAGGGTAGCGATGAAGTTGTACATCTGTGGGCCTTTGAGCTCCACCTTGACGCCTAGGGGAATTCCGGGGCGGACCCAGCCACTGACGGATTTCTTTCCCTTGACGATCTGAACGCCGGTGGAAGAGTGGCGACCCCCACCCTGGTTGGTCTCGCCCGAGATGGCTCTGAAAGAGGCAATGGCGTTGAGAAGGACACTACGGCTGGCCATGGCCTCTTTCATCATGGTGTGGAGGACGATTCGTTCGAGCTTGACGACGTTTTGCGGGGTGGTAGGGGGAGCGGGTTTCTTTCCGAGACGGTCACCGCCGACGGGGGTGTTGAGACGGTTTTTGGAGTAGGGGTCGTTGGGATCGAATCTGAGGCGGACCTCGCGGGGAGGGGGACGGGGACCGGACTCGTGGAGATAGGACATGTACATCAGATCGTCCTGGAGGGTGGTGTAGTAGTGGTCGCGGAGACGACATGCGGTGGTGTCGTGCACGGTGACATCGACGTGGGGTATGGGGAGACCGTGGTCGTCCTTTCGGAGTGCCCGACGTATTCTGGGTGGTCTGCGGAAGATGCGGGCGACGGACATGACGGGGAGAGGGAGGAGGAGAAAGTCTATTTGAAGCGTGTAAATAAATAATTAACTAATTAACTAATGGAGGGCTGACTGGCGAGTAGGAGGACGAGGTCTTTTTTCGCTAGTACTCATCGTTCATGGCCCTCACCGCGACGGCCCAGTCTGCGTTGCCATCATGGGACGAGACGATCGTGCCAGCGCTACGCAAGAGTACGCACTTTCAACGTGTTCTTTTCTGCTATTGTCCTCAATCTCATCCCAGGACTTGAAAGCGAGAGCAGAATCCTCGCCAAACGCATGTCCGTCGCGTCCATCTCATCCGTAGACGACTCCCACAGGTCTTCCGCTCCTTCTCACTCCCGTCGCTCTTCTCATGACGCCCAACAACAACCCCGCCATCTCCCAGAACCGAGGAAATCCAGCGCGATACCCAGACCGAGTCTACAGTATTCCAGGACCTCAAACGACACTCGCTCAGATGCCTCTTCGTCCTATCCCCGCGCCAATGGCGCGTCCGTTTCTCCCTCCATCCCTCCCAAGCGCGCCCGTACCTACTCGCAGCCCCCTTCTCCGAACGGCTTCACCAGCAGCAACCCTCTTCCCACCCCGGATTCTTCTCGCCCCACTTCTCCCCGCTCTTCTGACGTAAAACCGACCCGCATACCGGTCGCGGCCCGTACAAGAACAACAAGCGTTTCCAGTCACAACATCGCTCAGAGAGCCGAGAGCCGCAATGGCACCAATCATCGTCCATATCAACCGCCCACCCCCGACGCTTCTCAAGATTATTGGGCCGTCAAAGCGAGCGATCTTCCGCAGCCCACAACGCCGCCCATGGCTTCTATTCGGCATCAAGCTTCCAGTATCATGAACGAACCTGCGCCCTTTGCCACACCTTCGATTACCTCTTCAGTACGTTCGCGGACCCGGGAACCCCCATATTCGAATCCCAGACCTTCGAACGAATCGGAGGAACGCCCGTTCGAGCACTGGTATAGAGGCGATGTGCACAGAAATGGTGGTGTCGGAGAGCTCCGGGTAGCCAAGCATGTGGAGATGATGCAGATTGCCAACTACGGCCACAACCTTCGAAAAGCCATTCGCGGTCAACAACGAGACTTTTCCGGCTACGTAGACTCTACGCGTGGGCGCAAGAGAGCGGATAGTGTTGGCGCTGGTACGCACGAGAGCCTCTACCTCGACGATGAACGGACAAAGGGTGTGGGTATGGTCCTCGACGAGAGCCCGTTGACCGATATCGAAACAGACGCCGAAACAGATCCTGAGACATTCTATGACGCATATGCGGGCGTTGACACGGAGGCAGATCCAGACAACACGATCCAAAAGCGCTTCAGTGCCTCCACGCCCGGTCTTGCACTCGCCGCAGTCTCCTCTAGCCGTATTCAAACACCTACGAATGCTGATGCAGTTCAGAATGGCAGCACCGCGCCAACGCATGCAACTTACCCTGAGCCTGCAGGAGATCCCCTGCGGTCCAGTACGCCGTCAGCTCCTCCGAGAATGAGCGCAGAGAGCGTCATGCCAACTCCACCCACACCAGGAGCACGTGCACGAACCACATCACGCACGACTTCCCCAGTATCGCAGTCATCCGATCAGTCGCACACAAAGCGCCGCGCCAAAAGTCCTGCTGCATCTTCACCCGTTTCTACTCCGAAGAAGGCAAGGATAAAAGCCAGGACGCCACCCCCGACGTCACGCAAGGAAGACCCGCGGCATTCTATAGCAACGTATCCAACACCAGAAGGTAATGTAGTGGACGCTATACCAACGTGGACGCAACCCGTGGAAAAGTCTGGAAACTGGGACGAGGCAAGTGACAGTGTCTATCAGTCTCATTTGCGCTCACCACCGATCGAACCACAGGTGGTGCTTCCTGTTGTGGCGCGTAAAAGGGGGTTGGATGGTCAGTACGAGAAAGCGGACGGTAGCCCGAAACCGAGATGCCCAGAAGCACCACCAGTAAAACCTGTAAGCATGGATTACACATCTCGATGAGCACAACGTGGCATTGTGCCCCTCTGATTGATGGTTTTTTGTCCAGGCACCCGGTACATTTGGGTATGACTATGCAAAATATCGTCCACCACGTCTTTTTGAGGAAATACGAATGGACGAGCTTGGTTGTCTTCCAGAACAAGCCTCACTTCCTGAGGAAGACCTTGCCCCGCCACATCCTGGGACATCTCCAAAGCTAATACTGCACCCCCTCCAGCCGGAAGAACCCATCCGGCCAGCTCCTCGGCAGTTCATCCCACAGGCTCCTGAATCTCCCGCCCCCTTTTCGCGATACCATGCTGAGCAACAGCAACGGGTACCTACCATCAACGTCACGCGGCCATCTTCGGAATTTGTCGAACATCGACAAGATCAAGAAGTCGAGGACGTCAATGCAGGGTGCTGCAGATGCGTCGTTATGTGATTTCGTGTGAGATCTGGGTATTTAGGTATTCTTGCTGTCTCTTTCCATTTTGCTCGTTCACTGTCTATGAGTCCTGTCTTTCAGCATTTTCTCTCGCACCCTTTCTTTTCACTCGATTTTTCTTACCCAACCACTATCTGTTCTTGAAGCGACCGACCATTTTGCCGTTCTTCAAGCCATCCCGATGCGACTCTGTGATGAAGATTTCCATTTGTTTGCTCATCACGGTATACCTTTTTTTCGTAAATATCACGATGGGGTGGAAAGTTCCCCTTCATACTTTGCTCTACATCCTACCTATCTCATCGGACTTCCTCGTGCGCCGCACGTGTTGCTGCGTTTGCTCCTCCCACACACACTTCAAGATCCCTCACACTCGTTTGTTAACCGCTTGTAGTATGGAATCGCTCATCTTTCATCTCCTCTTTTGAGCTTACTTTAGTGCTGCAGTAGTTTTCACAAGAGTGTTTTCAATGAATTCCAATCGCATATTCAAACACGATATTCCTTGCACGACGCTAGACACTAGATATTATCGGCATCAACAAGAGTGGGAAACGTTGAACGTCCGACTTGCGTGGAGATACCCTCGAGGGTCTGAGCGTACTTCGTCGATGGTGTAGGTTACGTCGATGCGGTAGGTACCATCCACGTCACTCAGTTCCACCTTGGTAAGGTTTGTAAACTTGTCGATAATGCGCTCGTTCCTCGTCCACTCGATTGTGTAGCTCTCCATGCTTTCAATAGGCTCTTCCCTCAACTGAGCAAGTTTTACGAGGTCGAGTTCGACTACCCGGCTGCTTGGCCCTGTGCATGTCACACGGAGATCCTCTATGAGATCGACACGTCTGAGAAGGGAAAGCCACAGCCCCTCCAAGCAGACGTTACAAAAGTTGGGTTTAGTGACGGTGCGCATGAGGCAGTCGTCGTTCGTGGGACGATAGGAAGTCTTGTTGTTGAGGTCATATCTGGACGGCGTTATTGGCATCAGAACGCATTGCCGAGCAGTTGCGGAGAGAGGGGCATGCGCACGTGGGAAAGAGACCACAATAACCTTGAGTTGTATTGAACCTAGCCGAGTGAGCCAAAACATTGGGTGGACATCCTTAAGCACGCTCACTCTTCGAGAGACCCATATTCGAGGATCTCGACGCTACAGAGTTGTGCCTGTCCCTGGACCTCCCTGTTTCGGAGCGAAAACTCGACCACATGTTCCCCCTCGACGAGCGCGCGCTCGAAGAGGATATCGTAATGCCATCTATCCATGCCGATCGCGTGTCGGGGTCTCCAACCGAGGTCGGTACCATCCAGGTAAACCACAAGATCATCCGCCCGTGGTATCCCCGACAGTGAGAACTTGATGAGGTGGCGGGCGTACGTCCCAGACGACGAGAACGGAACCGACCATGGCTTGTCAACGTCAAGCAGTGTCCATGGATACGCTTGCATCGGCATGACGGAACGTTCGACGCGCGCGTAGTCTTTATGCGTCAACCAGTGCGCCCACGTCTTATCTTGGGGATCATGTATCGCATTGACCCCAAAATAAGCGAAACCACCGTCATACTCTTCGCCGACGTCGATAATAGAATGTCCGATTTCATGACGGAGCACAAGAGCACCGTTTGCCAGTGAGGCAGTCGTTGTACTTTTGGTCCGGGTTAACATCAAGTGTTTCAAATGGATGCCAGCTGTGCCTTACGTGTACTCTCCACCGAGACCTGAGAAGGGAAATGAACGTGTAACACGTGTCTTGGAAATTGAACTTACCACCATACAACGGATCATTTGCTGCGCAGGAAACGTTTTCAGTTCATCAAAATAACACAAGCAACGGAAACCCAACCAAGCAAAATCGCGTAATTGCACTTGTCACCTAGAGACGCGCACGCGGCCAGGGCCACGTCGGACTTGTTAGCATACAAGGCTCTTAATTCTGTGCCGTCTCTATACAACCCGAAGGGCGTGCTGCGGAAAGGGACTTAATGTGCGAGGCTCGGTTATTCATTGTTTGTCCTCACTCCTTGGCTTTCCCACCGATACCGATGCCGCTCTGTCACCGAATGTCAGCAAGAATACAGTTTCATGCATAAGTTCTAGAAACCTCTTTGCTGGGAGTAAATACAGCCCAGAAATTAAGCAAGGGTTTCACGGTGAAAAATGTGTGATTGGTCGACATATCGCACGCGAGTCGGGAGGCATCGTCTAAGAACTTCTGTCGCTCCTCGGCGGTGTCTGCGATGTGTCAATTTTCGACTGAACAGACCCTGAACGGATCACATACAGCCATCAGCAAAGAATGCAAGGTCAATGCGATTTTCTGCGGGCCCGGAGGTGATCAGAGGAATGAGCTCCAATTGTGGCACGTCAACATCCAAAAGGCGAGCGTTGGATACGCCGTCCGGCGAAAAAGGAACCTGAGGCGAAGGGTGGCGAGAACCAAGTAGCAAGGGCGAAAGGTCGTTCGAGCAGTGTAGCTGGGCTTGCGATGAAAGAGAATGCAGGTCGTGAGAGAGAACCCGAAACACTGTCTGACTTGCCCCGGGATGAGGATCGGGGACCAAGGTCACCTCCTTGATGACGTTCTGGTCGTTCAGCTCTTTGTGTATCTGTGCCGACCGAAAGGAGACGGGTTCACAGAGACCATCGAGAGGGTTTGCTCGTAAGATAAGTTCCCAAGGCCGTGTATGAACTGCATTCGCGACAACGCTACCAAGCACAGCGAATGCTGAGGCGACGGGCAGGCATTTCATGATGAAGCAGAAGGTCAACAAATGGCAGTTTCCGGACGAGAGGCGGCCGATTCCGCGAACGGAAAACAGCGTGTTACTACGCCAAACTGGCCGCCGTGGCGGGTTCGGATAGCATTACATAGGTGCGTATCGGAACGTTAGTCTGGTGAACCATCCACAGAGACCCAAGGACGCTCATCGTTCGAGAAAGGTGCCCGACTCAGCGAACTTGTAGGATAAACACTACGCTTGCCATTTATGGAACCTCTCCCAGTTATGTAACGGCTGGTGGGACAACATAATCCTTTTTGCAAGACTACCACGACCATGCTGGACAGGACATCTACCAAACTTCATATACCGCATAGTTCAGGTTACTTTACCCTCGTCGGTATTTTAGAGCAGTTGGAATCGCATAAACCGACAGATGGAAGAAAGATCGCCCTGGTGAGCCATCCACCATGTAGTCCTCTACCCATGACACTGAGAATCACACGCAGATCCTCCACGGAACAATGGGGTGAGCTACAATGAATATATCTCGCTCTACATTTTGATGATTCTCAAAGACATAAAGATTACCTGTTCCAAAAGCGCCTCGCATTGAGGCTGCCGTTTGATTCTTTTAGGTTCGACTTTCGGTATGCCACTCACGTTATGCGATTGTCTGGGTAACTGGACCCAAACTCCGTAGGGGAAGCCACGAAAGCGGTGGCCAGTGGAGACAGGGCGGATTTGCCGACGATGTGGAGGACCTTGTGATTGTCGTCGCTTACCTCCGTTCCACCTATGGTTATGAGGTTGACATGGTTATCGGTCATTCTCGCGGCTCCGTTGCTGGTATGTATTGGCTATGCACGTCAGAAGAAGGAAAGCGCGTACGTGCCCTAGTCAACGTCTCAGGACGTTACCGAATGCATGTGAGTCTTAAGTTCTATTCTCCACGCGAACTGAGATGGATTTCGTTTAGCGAATTTACGGTAATTATGAGACATTCTAGGGATCGGTGAGATGCTCATCGCTCACAGATGGTACCGAAGCCTACAAGGATGAATTCGCGACCAAAGGATACTACGACTGGAACGTGGTGGTGGCACGCAAGGCTATCCTACAGAGGATATACCCCCACGATTTGGAGGAGTTCTCGCGTTGGAACTCGGGTATTGTCTGGGACAAATTTCCGTCGTCTATGGATGTCCTCACCATACACGGCCTCGCTGATACAACGGTCCCCGTGTAAGTAACGCCGATACATGTAAGAAGAAGCGTTTACATCGTCCTGTAGTTACGACGCTATCATCTACGCACGTATATTTGGAGCCAGAACACCTGGAACGCACAATCTCCATCTTGTCGAGGATGCCGACCATAACTTCACTGGGGTGGGGGCTTGGCATGGTTCGCGGCATCATGGAGTTAACTGCTCTATCTAGCGTCAGGATGAAATTGTTGATTGCATCCTCGAGTGGTGGGAAGCAAAGTGTTCGAGATCCTTGATCACCGGGGTGTTCGGAACAGGAATTCGGGGCAAGTTATAGGCTGCAACGAGTCCAAGAAAACGTACAGCCTATATCAGTAATTCGGTGTCGAGGGAAGAAATGAACGTCTTTTTGCGGATCTTTCATTTGGTGGTGATGATCAGCCTCAGGTAGCAGGTTTGTGGCGGTAGACCGTGATCGATTATTTGCGGGCCATAGCAAATGTCGATTTTCAGTACTTGTTCTATGGATCAACGAACTTATTTGGATAAGTAGTTATGGATGTTTCCTATCTACTCGGACGGTGTGGGTTCTATCCACCGCCGTGTGCTTTCACAAAGGAGTCTGATTGAATGATTCGGTACTTTCTTGGTAGTTTTGCGGGTGAACATCACACACGAACTACCACGAAGTCATCGTCCACGAAGCGGATGCACATATACGACAATTCATCAGAAGCACGGTTGGGAGGGGGGGCGAATCGTTTGGGAAGAAGTCCACAGTTGCTGCGTCTTTTCATCGAGGGTCACACGGAAGCCCATCCCAAATTTAAGAGGTCGAATGGTCTCCAAGACACGGGGATTCGCAACTGATCGCAGACTCTGCTGGTAACTGCTCCCTTCTCGGATGCATTCAAATCTCCCATGGAAGCGTCCGACGAGAATAAAATTGTAAACGAGAGCGATGACATTGGAGAAGAATGGAGGTTATGACCAAATGGTGGGTGGCTACAAAAGAGAACAACACTACTAAATGCAGTAAAGTATGATGGTACTATGGTATGCAGCAAACGCCGTGACAGCAAGCAATTATTGATAGGAATGGAGACGATTATATGATTACGGGAGTCCTTTCCTTCCTTGGAGAGTTGTGATTAGATATTCCTTGTGAACGACACTGCTTCGTGTTGCCCAAATCAAGCATCCCCGCGTGAACGCGTAAGATCACCTCGATACGAGGGCCCGAATGGTGGAGAGAGATATTGTTGTGATATGAGACTGGAAGTGATGATGATTGACGATGATGACGATGATGACGCGGGCGCGTGACGGGGACGCGTCGACGGCGACCAAGGCAGCTCAGGCAGGAGGATTGCTGCGCTGGGAAGCTACTAGAAGAAGACGGGGGCCACAGCGCTGGCGCTGGCGCTGACTGTGGTGCGAGGTGGTCCATATTTGGACGATTGGGGATAGGAGTGACCTCTGGGGTCATGAGCGGATTGAGACTGAGGAGTGTGAGTGCTCTGAGTAGGCTTTGGTTGGCCATAGCCGGCCTGGTACTGAGAGGTAGAGTTACTGTGCTGGCTGCTCATGGTGAAGGAGATGGGGAGTTATGATGACACTCCGGGTGGGGGGGTCGGGCTTAAATATCCGAATGACATCGCCTCCCATACTGTGCTGGGGAACTGACGGAAGCTGAATCAAGAAAGATGGCAAACGATGCCGGAACCGACACAGGACCGATACGGAGATCATTACAACAAGACACTCACACGGGACGCTCGTTGGGCTTGAGAAGATCTGAACTCGGTCGCTGCGTTTGACGCCAGCCATGCCAAATTCAAAGAGATGTGCACAGCCAGAACCTGGCACGGTACCTGCCAACAGATCCGCTGTTCACGCGCTCGTGCAAGATCGGCCGTTGCCGTTGACTGTGAGATCGAGCGAACCTGCACGATTGTTGTATCTGCGCCCTGGTGGCAAATGAATACACGCCGCCACCCCCCCCTGCGCACGTAGCTTCATATGCGCCAGGGCCGTCCGCAATGAGGTTTCCTGTCCAGGTTACTCCACGTGTTCCACGTCGTCTCCTGCCAACGTCACTCATCCTGTGAAATCCGCAACCAGCACGCGCGGCTGCTATGCTGATAAAGCCATGCATAGCTTGACGACACGTCATTAAACCATACTTATGACTCGAACATGGTCACCCTCTCCCTGCTGCGACTGCGGCATATGGACACCGACTGACGGCACCAGTGCTCGCTTGCAAGGAGTCCACCGCCATCGTTCGCGGGAACCGAGACACGAAACGACCGAGGTTCCGAGGAACCTCACATCGTAGTACCATACCCAAACCTGCACGGCTCGTTGCCAGCAAAATGTCGATCTGCTGCAAGTAATCAAGTGCCCGAAGTCGGACCGACACAGGTTGTCGTGCCTACAGTCTCCCACACTTTGCCGTCCCTGCCATCCTTTCCGATCGGAAATTTGTGTGGAACAAACTTCTTGTACTGTTTGTCACGGCAAATCTTCCACTGCATCAATGTTATCGATGATCGGTGTATCGGGTGAATGGCAAAGAGACCAGCGTCTGTGCCTGCTAAGGCTCTTGGCATGGGTGGCGTCGTATTCTGCCATGATACTTTACAACGATCGCCTCCGTTCTCGGTGCAAACAAACTCAAACCGACCCCTCTGTGTCGATACTTCTTGTAGAATCTCCGACGCTTGCCTAGGAAACTGTCACAACGATCTTCCCTCTAAGGAAACTCAGCCTGGGGGCTCTGCCATACCGCAAGGAAGAATAACTCACTTATTTTTATTCTCGGCCATCTCGCGATGCGCTTGTTGAATTTCACCCCAAGAGTATACCTAAACAATCAAATCGAAGTAGTCCGTGGCCGACGGGTCAGATCAGAAGTTACTCAAAGGACACAAACCTTATGAATATAGGTGCGTATCGGCCCGTTGCCTTCCATCCCTGTTATCTGATCGACTATCGCCTGGAAGTCGGCACTTCCATTTCGTTGATGGTTGTCCGTTCCGCGTGACGGTGTTTACATACCTGTTGATCAGCTTCGTCTGGTACTTCAAGTCCCGAGAACGCAGCGTGGATCCCTGGATCTTGAGTCGCTTATACAGGATCGGCCGGAGATTGACCGAAGGAACCTCGTATCCTTGTATGGGTTTTCCTTTAATAAGAGTTTCGCGGATAGCAGGCATCTTTACCGCTCAAAAATGCAAGGAGGGTCATTCTTCCGTCAATCGCTAGAGAGTCAATGTTCTTTTCCCAAT
The DNA here is from genome assembly GCA_038089815.1 of Sutorius eximius. Classification (NCBI taxonomy): domain Eukaryota; kingdom Fungi; phylum Basidiomycota; class Agaricomycetes; order Boletales; family Boletaceae; genus Sutorius; species Sutorius eximius. Next base: position 1,219 of record JBBPLN010000286.1, on the reverse strand, counting down.
GCGTACGTCCGGCAAAATCGATTATCACATCAACACCCTTGTCGTTGGTCGTTCTCTTCACCTCTTCTGCGAAGTCGTTGGTGGTACGGTTCACGGCATGGGTCGCTCCATTCGGTATAGAAAGGAGCCAATCCAGCTTGTCCCTGGTTGACGCCGTCGTTGTGACGGTGTTCCTGTGTGGCAATTAGTAGCATCAGATCAACTAATGTCTCTACCAAACCTGATAAGCTGAAACAGCATCGAAAACACTCACGCGCCCAAAACGCGTGCAATCTGAATTGCCGCGACCCCTACACCAGAAGCACCAGCGTGAACAAGAACGTCATCGCCTTTCTTCAACTCGCCATATTTGACCAGCCCTTGATAGGCTAAACAAGGAACGAGCAGAATGATCAGGCCCCAGGTGTCTGCCGTGAAGCGGGCAGGGAATCGCCGTGCGCACCTGTAATGTAATTTTCGGGGATGCTCGCCGCTTCCACCCAAGACAGGTGGACGGGTTTCTTGAAAAGTAAACCCTCGTTACATACAACGTACTCGGCATATGCTCCCTGGTGAAGCGAACGTGAGACCACTTTGTCATGAGTTTCAGAGCTCAGGGCCATACACCCCCAACTAGACCGTATACTTCATCGCCCAGAGCCCATTTTGTAACGGCGGATCCGAGCCCGTGCACAATGCCGGAGAATTCGACGCCGAGAACGTGGGACGCACCCGGAGGTGGAGGATACATCCCCTCGCGCTGGGCCAAGTCCATGCGATTCAGGCCAAACGCAGCGATCTGAGGGGGCACCGTGAGTCATTTATCACGGCATTAAGCGACAGATATCATCCAAAGGGGCACTTGCTTTAACCAATATCTCCCCGTCCCCTGGAAGCGGCCGCTCTGTATCCCCAATATACAGGTTCTCGATGGGACCTTTTCCGTCCTTGATCAACACGGCCCGCATTGTGGACATGATGAAGCAAAGAAGCGTTCGCTACTGTACTCACACTGTGGTGTTCGATGGGGCAACGCCTACCTTTTTCGGATGTTGCTTACGTGATGCAGCGCCACACATACGTCGAGGCTATCTCGCACGTTGGTGTTGGCAGGTTCAACGAATAACTGGAACGTTGATGTGTATTGCCTCTGATGAGCTCCATCCGTATTTATGGGCGCGTAAAAACACTACCGGAACGTCTTGAAGAGCAGGAAAACGGCGGAGTCTGCATGTTACAT
>JBBPLN010000285.1:0-27175 GCA_038089815.1 Sutorius eximius | reverse complement strand
AGGCCAAGGTCGAGCTCGGCATCCTAGATCGCTTAGCACACCGTCAGGATGGCAAGTACATTGTCATTTCCGGGTGAGTGTATTCTCCGATGTACACGATGTCAGGTGCTATGATCGACTAGTATCACTCCCACACCACTCGGTGAGGGCAAGTCAACTACGACTATCGGTCTTGCGCAGGCTTTGGGCGCACATCTCGGTCGACCTGCATTCGCTTGCGTCCGTCAGCCCAGTCAAGGCCCTACGTTTGGTATCAAGGGTGGTGCCGCCGGTGGCGGTTACAGTCAGGTTATTCCTATGGACGAAGTAAGATGAGTCGGGCCTGGACCGGTAACGGGTTGCTGACGTGCCTCGTAGTTTAACCTGCACTTGACTGGCGATATCCACGCCGTGACAGCTGCCAATAATTTGCTCGGTTGGTAATCGTTCATTTCCTGTGGCAAGGATACCCTAACGCCTACTCAGCTGCTGCCGTCGACGCGCGCATGTTCCATGAGGCCACGCAGTCCGACAAGGCTCTTTACAGTCGGCTCGTACCTACCAAGAACGGAAAACGCGAGTTTGCTCCCCTTATGTTCAAACGTTTGCAGAAACTTGGTATAAGCAAAACCAATCCCAACGAGCTTACCCCCGAAGAAATCAATCTTTTTGCTCGCCTCGACATCGACCCAGAGACGATAACTTGGAATCGGGTTCTCGATACCAATGATCGTTTCTTGCGTAAAGTTACGCTGGGCCGTAACGCTACCGAGAAGGGTCATGAGCGGGAAGCAGGTTTTGACATTGCTGTCGCAAGCGAATGCATGGCAGTGTTGGCGCTGACGACAGATCTTCGAGATATGCGCGACAGGCTCGGCGCAATGGTCGTCGCAACTAGCAAACGAGGCGACGCTATCACAGCCGATGACATTGGCGTCGGAGGTGCCCTCGCGGTGTTGATGAAGGACACGGTCAAACCTAACCTAATGCAGTCTCTTGAAGGCACTCCTGTCTTCGTTCACGCTGGTCCTTTCGCCAACATTGCACACGGCAATTCGTCCATTCTCGCTGACCGCGTCGCTCTGAAACTCGCAGGGACGGAACCAGGTGACTCATCTGACCGCGTCGGTTACGTCCTTACCGAGGGAGGCTTTGGTGCCGACATGGGCATGGAGAAATTCTGCAATATCAAGTGCCGCGTCTCTGGTCTCAAACCTGACGCCACCGTGATCGTAGCAACGACTCGAGCACTGAAGATGCACGGTGGTGGACCTGAGGTTACTCCTGGCAAGCCCCTCGCTGATACCTATACCAAGGAAGACCTTGTTATCCTCAAGGAAGGATGCCAGAACCTCGTCCGTCACGTCCAGAATGCGCGCAAATTCGGCCTCAAGGTTATCGTTGCGATCAATCGTTTCTCGTACGTACGCACCCCCTCCCTAACTTCTCGCAAGTAACCTGGCTCCTTGTAGATCTGATACTGATGCTGAGCTTGCGTTGATTCGCGAGGAAGCGCTCGCTGCCGGCGCCGATGCAGCAGTAGTCAGTAGCCACTGGGCACTGGGCGGTGCCGGTGCTCGTGCCCTCGCTGAAGCCGTCGTTGCAACCTGCGAGGGAGAGTCCAACTTCAAGTTCCTTTACGGCCTCGATCTACCTCTCGAAGAGAAAATTGGCATTATCTGCAAAGAGATCTATGGCGCGGATGGCATTGAGCTGAGCGAGCTGGCTCGCAAGCAACTAGCAACCTATACACGTCAAGGCTATGGCAACCTTCCCAGTGCGTGACTTCCCATCATATCTCACTTGGCTAGTGTCTCACCAGGATGTCTTCAGTCTGCATGGCCAAGACGCAATATTCTTTCTCCCACAATCCGGCATTGAAAAATGCTCCGACTGGTTTCATTGTTCCTATCCGTGAAGTCCGTCTATCTGCTGGTGCAGGTTTCCTTTACCCCATCCTCGGAGATATGCAAACAATGCCGGGCTTAGCCACACGCCCTGGTAAGCGATAAGCTTCACGACATCTCACGTCCTGTATCTCATGAGAATGTTCTAACCTCTAGGCTTCTGGGAAGTCGATCTCGACCCGGAGACTGGACGGGTTGTCGGCCTTTTCTAGACACCGACATTGCCAAGCGTTTTCAACGGGCGCGAAGAACGACCGCCTGAGATTCAAATCCTGCCATCTTTCACAGAGGCTCGGTTCGCCAGCGGGATAGGTTCCGTCTTAACACGGAATGATTCGTGCTTCAACATGTGCATAATCACCGCCCGAAGGTGGTGTACGTTAGCGGTAATAGAACGGAGACAGGCGCTGTATAAACTGGTGGATTGTCTGTCGATGTGTCACACGACCCTTTGTTCGTATATACCACGTATCCACAAGTCTGAAAATAGATGTTGACTCAAGATAACCGTGTAGATTATCCCATGATCCGTGACTGCTTTCCTCCTGGCAGCCTGACAACAGGAACGTCCTGAATACTCGCTGTGCTTGCCGTTATCCAGGGGAGGGAGCTAGAAGCCAACGATCCGCTCTGTTGATCATAGGTGATCACATTGTAAGCCGCGTCCACATCTCTGTTGTAGGTGTTTCCCTCGGTATCGGTGTAAGCGAATGTATTGTTGCTTGTCCCATTCCCTGCATTGCCTGTGGTAGCTATGGTGAAATATCCGGCTGCGAACCTTGTTAGACACTCGCCCGGTCCGGGAAGCGGTGACGCACCTGTCTGCTGGCGCTCCGCAATCGTCGAGCCTAGAATAAATGGAGCAGGTAAAACCTGCCGGTTGTAGGAATGATCAAATGCAGTGTAGACTGCGGCAATTTTCGTCAGCCTATCTGCACCCACATTGACGGTCAGAAAAGGAATCAAGTCGTACACGTTTGGGAGGTATTCGTGGGTTCCAAATAGGAAACGTTGATGTACAGCGGGTATACAAAGTTGTCCATGACGGCCGGAACGCCGTTGTGGAGGGACGAGACAGATCCCGAAGATATTTGTGCGACGTTCTAGGGACGAATCGCGTACTTCAATAGACACGACAAAAACTCACCTCCAATCACTCACCTGGATGTTCGTGTTATTGAGGTAATATTGTGTGTTGGTATAGTTGAGCTCCTGTTGGAACACCACGTAATTCCGCTCCCCGCTTCCGCTGACCACGACCGACTCGATGTATAGCAAGCGTTGAGCGCTGACAGTGACGTTGACGTCCCCCCCGCCGATGCTGGCAGATGTCTCCGTCGTTGCATACGGCTGGACGTCGTAGCATATGATCCCACCAGTCGTCGGTCGCCCAGAAGGATCTGTGATGACCTGAAGCAGCCCCGAAACGTACCAGTTCTGATTCAACGTGTGATTCGCCTCGGCGGAGACCACGTCAAGCGTGACAATATGAGGAAGGCCATCAGCAAAAGTGGGGGCAAACGGTGTCAAGTCCAGAAAGTAGGTCGGAAGGTCGAGAGCGCCGTAGGATGTAATGGGCCTAAGACGCGCGGGAAATGAGCGGATTTTTTGGGTTCGACGCGCGAACTCGTACCTCCAAACTGAGGGGTTGATTCCCCCAGTGAAGATGACCGCATAGGGAAATGCAACCCCGGCGACCTGACCATCAACCAGCAAGCGCACTTCACGGAACGGCCCGCCCCCATATGTTGTATCAGGGGGGAGGTCCCCAAGATACTCGTCTGCTGTATTGTAGTACTGTTACATTCAATGATCCCAGCGCTCGAGAGACATGCAACAAGGGAAAAGTGACCTACCCAGAATTCTTCCTCACCATTGCCAGATGCGTAGAGTTCGGCATAAATCTCCACTGTGTTTTGAGGAAGCGTAATATTTAGCTAAACGGGGATGAATGGGACAACCCAACACGGAATGAACCTGGCTTACGGAGAATGCAGGTGGGACAGAAGCTTCATCGGCAGTGTTGTTTAACATCGTGGAAATTGGGACAATGAGACTTGCTCGTTCCGCCGTGGGATAATCCTGTGAAGCTGCATAGAATGTCGCATACAGTGTTGCTGTTGACAGACGGCCATAGGATAAAAACTGATAGGGGAGTACCAATATACGTACTATCATACTGTCCATTTATTTGAGCGGTCACGATATTGTCCAACTCTAGGATGAAAGTCCCAGGCTTAGCAAAGAGTGGGATGTAACGAGTGACATCCTTGGTGTACGTCCAGACGATCCCGTCATATGTGGGCTCGGGAGTCGAAGTCCGCCAAACTGAACCCACGTTCAGTTACATGCAATACAAAGATTGCATGGACGTTTAAACGTACTTTCAGTGTTCTGGAATGTAAAAATTCCGAGACGATCATACTGAGTTCCGTTTGATGTCACGGTGAAATTCAGGGTCACCGCCGCCCACGAGCCTGGCTCACCACAGTTAGTGGGTGGACTAATCAACTGTCAGCTTATGTCATCAGATGGAACCCCAGGCAACTTACGAATACTGGACGATCTCGGGGCTAAGGTAGCGGCCAGGATGATAAATTTATGCGGGCCCCAAGAGACATAGAACCATTACTCACTCTCCGTAAGAGTTTCCAAATGTGCGCCTGTGTTGGCGTTTGGCGACATCAGCCATACACGTTCTCTATCGTTCGTACTCACGCGAGAATCATCGTAGTGCACGTCTGAGCATTGTTGGGTACAGGTGGGGGTTCGGCCACTTGAAAGTCGACCAACACTTGAGAATTGGCGCAAGCACCGAATGCCACACTGAGCAACAGTGCGAACACCTTGAATGGGGACACCATCACGGTAGCGAGATGGGAAATAGCCTGGTACTCGGACGAGAGCTTGCGTGAGTATTTATACATTCAATGATATGAAAATGATGTGCATCTGCCGCAGGTATTTTTGTCTGTTTTGACTAGACCACACTTGGACCTGGTAGTTGATATCAAAGATCATAACTGTGATCAACCACGATGAGTGATTGGGCGAGGCTGGTTGGACATAAATTTGGCTTTTGCTCTGAAGACGGCATCTAGCAAAAATCGCAAGTCCGACTCCCCCAGGCGATCTGCCAGTGGCTTCGACTGAGGTTAATAGCAGATCGACGATTGAGGTATCTCTAAACGATGGATCGACCCAGAACAAAACATAATAAAAAGGGGTACTGCGAAAGTGAATTATCCTCGCGAAGGAGGAAAAAGCATGTCAAAACTCATGATTAAATTCCTCTTGTTGAGATGCCAATGCATGCCCATTTCCTTCCTCCGTCTGAGTGTTTCCTTGCCCATAAGTTCTCCCTGTTGCTTCCTCCGGAAGCTCCAGTTCCGCAGTAGATTCGGCGCGATGGGAATATGTGGAATTGGCGTCTGCTGCGTCTCCTACGTTCGATCGGGTCTTAGACTTCTTCTTCCTCTTCTTCTGTCCTGATGTGGTGTATGCATCTTCCGTCCTCGCCCACCTGTCTTTCTTCTTTTTCTTTTTACTGGGGGCATCTCCAGCTCCGGGAACGGTGTCTTTGAAATTAGCGGGGTAGCGCCAGCGCCCACCCGATTCCGGTGTTTGTAGGCTGTCCTCACGCTCAGCGCTATAGTATGATTCGTCATCAGGCCGCCAAAGCCCATCACCGTTTGCTGGGGGGTTATCGACAGAACCATGTGTAGGAGTTCGCGAGGGTCCGACCTGGCCATCCTCCAAAGGCTGATGATCATAACCGGAATCGGGATCCCGATCTTTATATTTGCCGGCCCATTGCGAACGTCGTTCATGGCGCCTGATGGTGGAGCCATCGACAAGGCCATAGCGCAGCGCCCATTTGGGGGTCCTTTGGTGGGTCTTGTTGTTTCGAACGTTCTGTTGTGAAAGGAAAGGTGAGAAACCGATACAAGAGGTCGATCATCGCTGGCGTACCTGTATGTAGAAGTTGTGGACGTGTCCTACGGCGCGATGAAGATGTGGCAACGGAGGCAAGGGAGAGAACACACCAGGGATATAGCCAGCAATCGTCAAAAGCAGGTTGAGCCAAAAGTCCTTTCCGATGCCGAATCTGGCTGCGACGGCTGGGGTCGTGCAGATGAGCGACTGTGGTTCGCACTTGGCACAGGTGAACTGGGACACGCACCGAGTGGGGGAAACAATGTTCCCATGATGAATAGGAATACGGCATACCAGTGGTAACGTCGAGTCTTTGGCAGTTTTGGTGGCATCGCTCTGAACGGGTGGACATGGACGAACGGTGAGATGCCTCACGGCACCGCATTCGCTGTCTATTTCCTTTTTTGGACTATAACAGGTACAGATCACATGACTTGAGAAATGAGGTAAACGACTTGGCCAACCTCGACTTGGACGCGCTCATCGCTCCACACGACGTGCACGCATTTCGGTGAGTCTGACCGCGCGACCGTAGTAACTCGTTTACATACTTTGCATCCCTTTCGTCCATCTTTCCGTCCATGTTGGAGTCACCACAGATCTCCGGAATGGAGCACGACGACCACGAACCCGTTCTCGATCTTTCAGACGTCGTTCACGATGACCCTCTGGGCTCAGAAGACGAAATCGTCTCTACCGAAGACGCTGTAGACGTGTCAGATGCCCCACGTGTACCCTCCGCACACTCCCCACATCACTCTCATTCCCCACCTCCTGATCTTCCCCTCTCACTCGGCCCATCCACTGTCTCCGAGAACTTTACTGTCGAGATGTTGGAACGTGAGATTGCTACCCTGCTGCATCAGAACGCCTCTGCAGCCTCTGCAGCCCTGCTGTGTGCTGCAGCCCAACAACGGCAGGAACAAACACTCGTAGGGCACGACGGCCAAGAGCAATGCAGCACCAATGCACGAGGATCCGTTCATCAAGGTAGCCACAATGCTGACGAGTCCGTCCTTACGGAACTCGGAATCAATCTGAGTGGAATTGCAGCAATGCTGCAAGCCGCACACGCACACGCTGCGTCTGATGGGCGCCACATGGAATCTTCCAAAGGAAACGGTATCAGCGTAGAGGGAGTGCATGCCACGACGCGTACCACACCTGCATTTCGTTCTCTTACTGCAGGTGACATCGATAATTATGCCAGCGATGTCACCCAAGAGAAGAGCAACGAAGACCTCGACTTGTCATACCTTGAAGCGACCTCGGAGGACCATACAGATAATCAGGCTGACAGAGACAGGGAGAATATGCATTCACCTGGTCATTGTTCCCGCACCGAAGGCTCCTTGTCAGATCCTCACTCCGGTGTTCCAAGGGAATTTAGCGATATCAGCGACATTCTAAACCACCTCTCCTCTCATTTCGAAGCCGAAGCCGACCCAGACCGACAGCGTCTTCCTTCATCTGTGGAAGCAACCTCTCCCATTTCTCGATCACGCAGTGATCACGCCCCGTCTCGTTCAACCAAGTCTCCACCTAGTCCGGTTCGCCCGGTCGCTCAGCCTGTCGCATCCACGTCGTCACCGCCGCGTAAGGCTATCACGGAAACCAAAAAGTCAAAGAGAAAAGACAAGGACAAGGATGTGGATAGCGAGAAAGATAAGGACAGGACTCCCAGTGTACACACCTGCCAAGACCCCCAATGCCGCAAGTCTTTCACTCGACGAAGTGACCTCGCCCGACATATGCGAATACACACAGGCGAAAGACCGTTTGTCTGTGGACACGCGGGGTGCGGAAAGACGTTTATTCAGGTTCGTCTCCTGTGTTCGTGGCCATCGTGTGTCCCCCAACGTCTTGTGCAGAGATCGGCTCTTCACGTACATCAACGAGTACACACTGGCGAGAAACCACACTCCTGCGAATATCCGGGCTGTGGAAAGACATTTGGTGATTCTAGTAGCCTCGCAAGGCACCGCCGCACGCACACGGGAAAGCGACCGTATCGGTGCGAAGACCCAGAATGCGAAAAGACGTTTACCCGCCGAACAACGCTCACACAGCACATGCGAACACACGATCCGTCATGGGAGCCGGATCCCACCGTGTAAGTGTCCAGACATTTCCGTGGTCATCGTTCTCATTCGTGCATGTAGAAAGTACAGTTTCAAAGCTAAGAAACAGAAAGTATCCGACGAAACAGCCGATGTTGAGCTGGAGGAGTCTATGCGAACCATCTCGGCGCTGTTCTCGCAGACGGGCAATACCGACCTCGTCGGGCCTCGGTCAGCGGAATGTAGTGGGCCCGATGAACCCTTGGAAAACCGGGTGGCAAGCATCAGTGCGGGAATTGCTGCAGCCATTGCACAGGCGTCTTCACAAGCTCTGGATGAAGACGATGCTGACGAGGACGTGGTTGAGGAGGAGGACGGAGACGGTTGGGGAGTTGGTTCTGGGAACGAGATGGGTTTGGGTGAGAGCATCGTGCCGAATACGAGCGGGATCAGGGGAGATGGAGATGGAGATGTTGGGAAGGGAATCGGGAGTGTGGAGGAAGACGACGAGGACAGCGACACGTTTCCTATGCCACTACGGACACGGAAGGGCAAAGATGCGACGTCGGTCGTCGGGATGAAGAGGAAGAGATGACACGGAACCTTTTTGTCTTGTTATAATCACCTGCTTTCGAAACGGGACTGCGATATGTTCCGGACCGTGAGAGACCGCCGTTTTCATATAAGCGCGTTCGTCTCGTGTGTGTATCGGCGACTGCGTACGATGACCAGCATCACCGAAGAGCTTCCCAGCACCGACCTCATCACGTTAACCAGGTAGGGGCATACACCTTTCCCGTAGACGCTCGCTCATGTTCCCCGAGACACGTTCTGCACGATCAGCTGCGCCTAGGCCCGGCTGCAACCGGTGACCTCACGTTGCTCCTCACCGCCATCCAGGTCACTTCCAAATTCATCGCTACCAACGTCCGCAGGGCGCGCCTCATCAACCTGTATGTAGATCGTGACGACCGACTCGTTAGATGCTCGTGATCTCATCGCGTCACCACCAGCGTCGGACTCGCGGGAGAAACCAATGTTCAGGGGGAAGAACAGAAAAAGTTGGACGTCCTGTCCAATGACATCATGGTCAATGCCCTCCGAGCTTCTGGAAAGACAGCCGTTCTCGTTTCCGAAGAGCTCGACGACGCGATCATCATCGAAGAGCGTTTCAGGGGCAAGTACTGCGTCGTTTTTGACCCCCTCGACGGCAGTAGTAACATCGATGCTGGTGTTAACATCGGGACCATCTTTGGAATCTACGCCCTGGTGCGTGTCGTTTCGTGCTTCCTCCGGAATCGATGAGCCAACGTACGGCAGCGACCGGGTTCGCCGGGCACCATCGAAGACGTACTTAGGCCAGGCAGCGAAATGGTTGCCGCTGGATACACCATGTAGGTGAACCTGGCGATACCGAGACAGATTGCTGAGGAGTCGACAGGTATGGCTCCTCTGCCAATCTCGTTCTCTCCACGGGGTCGGGTGTCAATGGATACACCCTCGATGCGGCGCTGGGCGAATTTATCCTGACTCACCCTGATGTACGTTGTTACCTTTGATATCAATTCCCTAAAGTCTTGACCGTGATACCAGATAAAAATACCGCCACGAGGCAAGATTTACTCGTTCAACGAAGGGAACTCCATGTATTTCCATCCCCCGGTCAATGCCTATCTGAACTCGATCAAGTATCCCAAAACTGGGTCCCCGTATTCCGCTCGGTATATCGGTTCCATGGTGGCGGACGTGCACCGAACGCTCCTTTACGGCGGTATCTTTGGTTACCCAGACGACAAAAAGAGCAAGTCTGGCAAGCTCCGCATGTTGTACGAAGCCTTCCCGATGGCGTTCCTGACGGAGCAGGTGAGTCACGAGAGCCACCATGGGCTGTGTCACATCTTGATGGCTGAGTGATCAGGCGGGAGGCGTTGCTACCACGGGCACGAAGCGTATTCTCGATATCGTTCCCAAGAGCATCCACGAGCGGTGCCCGGTATTCCTCGGGAGTCGAGATGACGTTCAGGATCTGATGAAGTTCTACGAGGCCGATGCCAAACCGCAAATTTAGTGACGACCAGAAGTGCGTGAACAATGGACGCGATGAGCTATAACTATTCGTGTTCGTGTAATACAAGGTCGCGGGAAATTTCTAGAAAATTGCTCCTACAAACGGACCGAATGCCCGCGCCAGATCAGATAAGCGAGGGACTCTGAGACCGTCACCAGGTACCGAGGCACCTGACACCGGCACCCGTTCGGAGCGAAGAAACACATAGATAAGCCTGTGCTATCGAATGACAGTCGTCTCTGGCGGGAAGCAGAGATAAGCCAAGTCTTGGCTAACCATATAGGTTAATAATACAAGATCGGACCCCAGAAGAATCCATAACAATCGGCCGATACACTGGATGCTAAGACACGACTCGGATAAAGAGATGGCTAAACGATGAGTCAACATCCGAGGTATGAGAGCGATCATTGCACGAAAGCGTACCTAGAGCGACGGTTGAGTTATTTCGTGGAGGCTTGGTGCTGAGCGGCGCCTGCACCAGTGACACCGACCACGAGGCCTTTTAACCAACCATTTTCACGACGGAGAGCCTCGCACTCGCGTTCTAGCTCGACGACACGATCCTCGAGTTCTTTTGCACGGCGCTCCAGTGCAGCTTCGCGTTCCTTCTTTTTCAGACGGAAGCGGGCGCTGGCTGCAGTATTCCGACGGCGCTTGTCTTCTGTCACAGACAGCACGGTGGTTCCGGTTTCCGATTGAGTTGGCTCCTGGGGAGATGGAGGAGCAGAGGTGGATGGACGAGGATCAGGGTTGCCGTCGATAGTAGACGACGATTTCTGCGCGCGCGAGCGCTTTGATTGGGAGGGAGATACGACCACTGGGGACGCTGGGTCCGTAGCAGATGGAAGGGTGGGGGTAGGATATGAGCCAGCATGGGCAGCATGGAGTGCGAGCAGTTGGGCAAGAGAAAGAACCGGCTGAACCTGCGTGGGGACATTCCGCTGTACGGGGGCAGGGGGAGCTGTGGGGGTCAGGAGGGGGTCGATGCCAACGCTAGCGAGGAGGGCGTTGATATCGAACGGGGGAGAGTTAGGAGGGGCGACAGAGGTTGGAACGGCTGGGGGAAGAACAAAGTTTTCGTGGCTGGGAGCGTCGTCTTCATCGTCGAGTTTGCGTTTTGGTTTATCTGAGGGAGCCAAGGGCTCGTCAGACTCGAAGGCGAGGTTTGTCCAGAGGTCGAGATGAGCGGAGAAATCGGGGAAGGGAGCTGCGAGGTCGTGGGCGTCGCGGTGGACGGACTGTACGACGTTGAGACCGTGAAGGTTGAAGGGGGCCATCGGAGCGTACGGGAGAGACGAGGGAGGGTATTTTACGTGTTTTATTTATATTTTTGATAAGAAACTCGGTCACGTGACTAGTAGACCATCTCCGACTCGTGTGTCATCACCGCAACGTCCCGCCGTACTGGATTCATCCTCGGATACACAAACTACGACGCTCGTCAGTATCCTCGTTTTCGTCGCGCGCGCAAGTACACTTACCCCTTCGTTGTACTCGTGCATCACCTCCGCAGCGAGTATCCCCTTGTCCTTCACTAGCCCTTCGTACGCCGATATCAGCGTCCCCGTCTGCAACCCCACCAGACACATCACCAGACACATCAGCACCCAATTGGTACTGCCAGTGCACATCCACAGCAGCGCGTGGGTAGGAGAATACACCCCAAACAGCGTCCGTTCCAGTTCTCCAGGGGTCCACACTTCCAGCTGCTGCACCCTTTCCGCAGGCGCACCCTTGGGTGGTGACGATGTCGACGGACTCGCCGCGGACAGACCAAGCAAGAAACGCACAACCGAGACAACAACGCGCCACAGAACAAGCAGCAGGTACTGCAAGAGGCCCGTAATTCGACCTGCAAACGTCGACTTGGTCGTTGGCGTGCCCGAAGAGGTTGGGGTGTCCCGTCGAGGAGATGGTACAAACGTCGTGTGTGGCGAATTTACCGGGTCAGCTCGGGTCCGTCGGTGAAGCTGGTATGTGCGCGTCTGCGAAAAGAGATGCAGCGCATTCAATGTCGACGCAACCAACAGCATGCACGTCGTCGGCACGGTCTGCACGAGGACACGTGAATACACCATTTGTGCATCGTACATGCTACTCACCCAGTCGAACCAGCTCTGTTGATTGCGCTCCCAGTAGAGGTCTTCCCACCCCAGGTCCGAGTCCGAAGTGGCGCGCACCTGCGACACTCTGACACAAAAGTGAAGAGTGTGCATCAACGTGCCAATGAGCCACGCGCTTGTTTTGGGTGGCGGCAGAGGCACGTTGTGAGGAAAGAGCGAAATTTCAAACATGATGCGAGAAGGAACCTCTGACATGCTTTTGGAAACGAGGTCATCCAGTCAGCTAGCTAGTATGCGTACAGCGTAACAAATCCGAACCGTTCGACAAACCCCTTCTTCCGAACGATGGCTTTTCGGGGCGACGGAGCGGTGTTTGCAGTGCTCACGCGCGTCTTGCGCTTCACGCTGAGCGGTGAGGCATAAGGTGGTGGACGTCGCGAACGTGCTGCCTCCCAATCAAACGGGGTGGTCGAGGATATAGACGGAGTGGAGGACGGGGAATCAAGGTAGGACACACGCGTTCGAGGCGTTGCTGGTGTCTGAGTGCTACTTGCGAGACGAGGCGAGGGCGAGTGAGGAGAGCCTGGTACGTTCGCAGCATTGACCTGAGCGAAACGACGCAAACTCATGTCGCATGAGCGAACGAGAAAGAGCGAGCAGGCGTGACTATAAGCAGGTGCGTCACATGTATCGTAACGGGTCGGTCACGGAAACACGTGACAAATATAAAAGCGAATTGACGTGCCCTTCCAACCCACTGCCGAGCGTCTTTATTGCGCACACGTCCTCGGCCCATATCTTGAACCATAGGATTGCAAAGCAGAGCCCGAAACCAACACCTCCCGCAACCTGCGGCCAAGTGTGGTGTCCAAGCCACACCCTCGACTGCACGATCATGCTTGCCCATGGTACGACCACGAGCGGCGCGTATACCACAATGGGATGGAGACTGGGATGCAACGGGAGGTACATGCTGCCCAAGAGTACCGAAACGGCATAGAAGGTGCATACCGAAGCATGCGTACTTGGCATACTGGACGATGTGGGCGCTAAGCGTACAGGACGGCCCGGGCTCCGCGTAGGACGTACCCATATGTCGTCTTTCGACCGGCTACTGGCCGTTGTTGTCTAATAGTCTTTTTCGCGATCTTGGCTGATAGAGTACATACAACCGCACCCATCGCAAAGTAGCTTACGCCCGCCGAACGGGTGTAGATGCAGGCCAAGGTGGTCACAGCAATCACTATTTTTGACGTCTGTACACTGTTGGTCAGATCGTCGATTTAGGACGTGGAGCTTTGTACAGACCTCGTCGAGGAGTCTGAGCCATGGTGTAAGTGGAAGCATGGCAAAAGGGAGCGTGTCGGCCCCGAACGGAGGTATCATGGACGTGTCGATCACGTGTCATCTGGGACGAAACGCGGTCACGTGATGTTATTTGGTGACAGTTCGAGTACAAATAATGAAGAAGAACAATGGACGTTCGATTTTCAACCTTATAAAGAACTTCGTTTCTCTTCTTCTCCTCTTCACCCTCGTCTTACCTAGACGACGTTTGAAAAAAAACGCACGTTTGCTACCCATCACCCTTCACTTTACCACCACGTCCCGTCCACGCGTACCTTCCGTTTCCTTGTCGCCATCGCACTCGATAAGCGTCAGGAATTCCCCCGCCAAGATGGCAGTCCCTTCCTCCTCTCATCATGACCGTGAACGCGAACGCGAACGTGAGCGCGAACATCGTCACAGGCACCACCACCACCGTACCATCTCCTCCACTACACTTTTGCTTGTCCTATCACTCGTTTTGGCCGTCCTCGCTGTCATGCTGTCACTCCCTGCATCTCAGAGTTCCAATGCGGCTGCAGGGAAGGATGATCCCGTAGCAACCGGTATCTGGGGCTACCTTAATCCCAAGCGATCACAGGTTCTCGTTACCCGCGAACGCGACGTTGCAATGCGTGAAGCTGAAGTTGCTCGTCGCGAAGCAGAACTCTTAGTTGGTGCGCCCGGCGGCGTGCTTCCTACCCAATCCCCCGTCGCTTGTCCGGTCTGCGCCACCCAGACATTTATTGACATCCCTCCCGCACAAACTATCATCAAGGAGATCGTCAAAGAGCAAGAACTCGCTCCCCCCGGGTGGTGGAAAGAAGCGAATGCCCGTGCGGAAGAGGTCCTCGACCGTGAACTCAGAGTCGCTGAGCGTGAACGAGAAATCACCCGCCGAGAGGAGAGCGTCAACAAGAGAGAACACGAAGCTTCGAGGAGGGAGGCATGGATCATGGAACAACTCGTGTAAGTTTGAGTTTCCTGCGAAAACGTAGTTGCTCACTCGACGAAAAGTTTGATCAATAGTGATAATGCTGCGGTGGAAGAAGAGGTTTATTATGAGCAGCCAGGGCCGAAGCGAAAAGTCAAGGTATCACCGCCTATCCTGCGCCGCCCCGAGCTCTGAGATGAAGGAGGGTTTTATCACATTCCTTTTAAAACAACAGAAATACCCATCCATTCAATTTTGTAGAGTCCGTCTCCCCTCCTTCATCCGGGCTTGGGGGTCCTTTTTCTATCCCCCTCGTCTTTGGGTGGGGGGAGATTGGTTGGTGGCGCTCCGTGTAGTGAATTTGATCGCGACGCGTCAGAACGCGATCGGGAATTGGCCACGTGATTGCTCAAGGCAATATCAACCTGTTTTTGTTTCCGTTGACTTGGATCTCGTATTGGGGCGCCCCGACTGATCCCCCTTCACATGATGCAGAACGGTCCGCTAACCTCCTTTCCTCTGTCCCATAGGAGCTGCCCCCGATCGTCGTCGCCGAAACTGAAACTAGAACCATTATTCAATACGAAACTCTTCCTCCGCTTACTGTTACCGTTCCTCCACCAGCCAATACTCGCCGTGCGGCATTCCCTACACCCGAGGGTCTTTCGTCTTCTTTTTCGACCGCCATACCTCGTACGACCGCAATCACTTTCGAAGAGGAAATTGTCAAGGAGCCTCTTCAGGTAGAAGAGATTGAGGAGTACGAAATCGAGGGGTATGAAGAAGAAGAAGTCCCTGTTCCCGTGCGAAGGAATGTGAAGCCGGCAAGGAGACCCCCTCCTCCACGAAGCGGTGGTTGGCTTTGGTAGAGAGACGGTTCTGTTATTGGATACCTGCTTTTTCTTGCCCCTCCCCCTATCTTGACTATCCCCCTTGTTCCCTCCCCGTCTGTGCATTTGCTTCATCTTTATTTTTTCCTTTCTGCGGTCGGGTGCTTCTGCTATGCCTATCCCTGTAACTCTTGCGTTACGACACGATGCGATACGACCGATCTGATGGCTGCACACGGACTCTTGCTCTTCGATAGTTATGTTGTGGATTGGATTGGATTGGCTTCGATATGGCCAAGGTATTCCTGTCCCGCCCTGATCCTTGCGTAGATGTACATTAGAATAACTCTTGTCTGACCTGCAAACTTTAATGCCAACACGGAGCGTGGTGCTGGTTATTACGTTTTTGAATTGAGCCACGTCCTTTATGTGCCACTGCCTCCTTTCTTTCTTACCAGTTCTTCCACCACCGACGGTCGACGATCTCGAGGCGCCCCTCTGTACACGAGCTCAGGGACCGAACAGTCATCGCTTCTCCACCCGGGTTCCGACCTTGTTGGGGCTTATCTGGCAGCTAACCGTGATGCCTTTCGTCAGATGCAAGGTACGTCATGCCACATTGATTCACGCTTAGACATTGCCAGTGGAACTTTAATGCTAGTTTTACACTGAAAGTGGCGAACCGCTGAGAGGGGGTTGTCACAGAAAAGGCACAGGATGTGCTTTCGTTCATCCCGGAGATTCCGACTGGACCAATGCTCCACCTCCCTCATTCAGGGCAAAGGACAGGAGTGGCAGTTCGGTGCGTCTTTTCGCCATTCAACATCTCGAGTACTGAAACGTTTCCAGGGCTTCAAATCATGGGGTGAGCAAGAGAGGCGTGGTGCTGCCGCCTCTTCGACATCTTGGAAAACTGGGGGGAATGCTAGCACCAGCCCTGGTGATACTGGGAACGGATGGGATACCGGTGGAGGTTGGGGAAGTGGTAGTGGGTGGGATACTGGTATTACCGGCGGTACCGGGGGCGGATGGGACATGGGAGCCTCTACCTCGACATCAAATCAAGTCTCGGAGTCCACACAGTCAAAGAACACCCTTGCCAAGTCGAGCGACGCTGCCGCCTACGCGAACGGGAGCCAACCGGGTGGCACCACGAGTGGGAATACAAAGGGCAGCGAGGATGGATGGGGAGGGGGATCGGGTTGGGGGGACAAGGATGCAGGTTCCACATGGGGCAGCGCACCGAACGATGGTTGGGGAAGTGGTTGGGGAGACGACAAAGGCGCGTCCACATGGGGCAGCGCACCAAACGACGGGTGGGGAAACGGTTGGGGGAGCAACAAGGACGCAACCAGCTCCTGGGGGACTTCAGATCCAATGACCGTGGACGTTGAACAGGACAGGGGCAAAGGCAGGGTTGTTCCTGCTCTACCACCCACCAGTTCCTGGGGGGCTTCAGACCCAACGACCGCGGACAATCAGGTCGAGAAGAAGACCGAACAGGGCAAGAGCAGGGGGAAGGTTGCCCCCCCACGCATTCGTATTCCGGGGAACGAGAGTAAGAAAGCCAAAATCACAGGGACGAACAATGAACCCTTGGGCACTAGCAAGTGGGGGGAATCCCGTAACTCCAACTTTCCTTCTGCTTCGACCCCCATCACCGCTTCGACTCCCACCGCTACGTTGACGCCCATCGACTCATCCTATGGTAAACGCAAGCGTGATGTAGCGTTTGACGAAAAGTCAGACGCCTTTAAGGAATACATCAAGTGTGTCTTGTCTTCCTTGTATTTGCTTCGTCTCACCCATTGCGTTGAGAAGGGCTTGGGAACGCGGTGTTAGGACACGAATCCTGCTCGCCGAAGCGGAGGCCAAACGTGACCGTTGGGTCCGCACTCAGAAATCTGCCTGTTATGCACGTGTAGGCGAGGCAGGGCGAAACAGACTCGATGGCCATCGCGCTGAATACGATAAGGAGGTCAGTTCGCAAAGGGAAAAGCTCTCTTGCGCCATCACATCACTCGCAAAATTCCATGATGCGATCTCGTCCAACCTTGACCTGGGTCAACGTTATAACATTAGCGAGGAAACGGAGAAGTTTATCGAGGAATCGAAAGTCTTCGTGGACAAGGTTCGCACCCTCCTTGTCGAGCATGTTCTCAAAGACAAGAACGGTGTGTCATCGGACGACGCTGACCAACGCACTTCGAAAACCCATGCTACTTCTATTGACGCCTTACAAAGTCATGTCCGAAACCTCGAGGAGCGCCTCGAACAGACACAGGCAGAACTGACTCTCCGCCACCAGCGCGATATTGGCGCAGAGATCGAGCAGCTGTTAACTGCGAAGATTGCCGATTTACGTATGGCGCGTCAGCGGGAGATCGATCGTGTCGCGTCTCAACCACGCCCCGAGATCATGATCCCACCTGGCCCCCTAAAGAATATGGAGGAGACGGCCCAACAGGTCAGAGAAATGGATGCAAAGATACCGCATACAGTGGAAGATATTCGAGTCCTACTTCTCCGAGTAGATGCAACCGCAAAGCGGGTTAGCGAACTTGAGGAAGAACTGTCGACAAACAAGGAGATGTACAGAAAGGTAGGTGGCGGGTCATTCGTCAGTCTGAGGCGAGCGTGACATTTCTTCCCAGCAGATGCAAGAGATGGCCACAGAGAAGAAGGAAACTGAACGGAGGGTGGACGATCGGGTGGAGAAGATGCGAGAACAATACGAGCAGCTAGTTGCATCGCAATTTTGCCGCCCTGCTGCACAACCGGACACACTGGCCAGCACCTGCAGTTCACAAGACAAGCTAGTGGAAAGCCTTCGGCCTGCGTTCGAGGCAATGTTGGACGGGTTTTATGAGCGGGAAGTTCGACCAACGATTGCATCATTGCAGCAAGTCGTCATCGAGGCATCCGACCGCCATCAGGAGGAGGCGATCAAGGTGTTGTGGGGGAGGATACAACCCGCGATGAACATGGTCGCAGGGGTTTCGCGATGGCTAGACTCACAAGAGCTCGGACATACCGCTCCGGTTATCAAAGATCATTATTAGGAACACGCTTTCGTTCGTGTAACATACCCGCTGACGTTTGTTAACCGTACTAGTGGCTCTCAATATTTCAATCCTAATTTGTATCTTTCTGTACTGCACTCTCCTCACGATGAAGGAACGGCGCTGTAACGTGCGTCACTTAACAGACCAACCGGCCCGTCGAACTTGACCGGGTGTTCACTAGCTCTTCGACGACAATGGAAAACCAAGGCGTCTGAAGGATGGCACGAAGGGCTGCTCTAGGGATGCCAGTGCCTGCTACTTCGCGCACCCCCACGAACGTGATTGGAAGGCTGCTCATCCTTCTTTTCCTCCCAAGCATGACCTTGTGGTCGACTCCGACTCTGAATTTTTCTACATTCTCGTCCATTCTGATCGCTTAAAGGATTACCGTGACCGAGAGAAGGAAAAGGGGAGAGAACGGGAGAGAGACAGAGACAGAGACAGAACAGAGGGAAGGCAAACCGAGAGAAAACCGAGTTCGTCTTTTTACCCTGAACCTCCTCATCGAAGGAACAGCACGACTACCCGCGCCTCTCCAGGTCCACCCTCTCGCAAGTCGACCCTTGACAGCCCCATGGACGTCGGTGGCACCACTAAGCGAGGGAGGTCACCCGCCCTCTCAACATCTTCGGACCAACTCGAAAAGCTGCGGAAAGAGAACAGGTATCACAGCAAGGAACACCTTCCCCTGGACCGATTTTCCACTACTCCTATGTCACGCCGTTCACGCTCTCCCTCCAGGGACAAAGGCAAAGACAGAGAG
This sequence comes from Sutorius eximius, assembly GCA_038089815.1. Classification (NCBI taxonomy): domain Eukaryota; kingdom Fungi; phylum Basidiomycota; class Agaricomycetes; order Boletales; family Boletaceae; genus Sutorius; species Sutorius eximius. The sequence continues at coordinate 8,241 of JBBPLN010000285.1, read as the reverse complement.
CGAGCCAACTTGCCTAGTAAGCCGTCACCCACTGCAAGTCATGCCACAGGTATTCGTATGACGGGTAACTCAATCGCCCAACGCCCCCCGGAACCTTCTAGGCCACCCCCGGTGCAACCCGCCCCACCGCCACTTCAGATTCCTGAGGCCCCTAAAGTACCCTCCTTCGCCGGTCAGCAGCCAACTAGTTCGACAGACGGCGCGTCCAGAGGGCTGAAAAATCTGTCCGTGGATGAACAAAGGTCGGCATGGCACGAACGAATCGAGTATGCTTGTTATAATACACGCCCCTTGTCCACGCTGACATTCTCCGACTCAGCCTCATGTTCACTTCAATCACATCGCGACGTGATTATGCCAAACTCGAGTCTGACCTATCTCAAATCCGCCTGCTTTCCAGCTCTTCCCTCGCGAATAGTATGCCTGAAGCCGACCGTGCCCGTATAAATGACCAAAAGATCGCGTTGGAGCTCCAGATAGAGGCCAAACGCCAAGAAGTCAATGAAACTATCCGCAAACTGATCGGGAGCAGCTTTTGGCCCATTCTAAGGATGCCACAGGTTTCAGAGATGGAAAAGACCGCAGGGGAAGTGAAGAAACACGTTTTGGATGTCAGAAATTTGTTAGACGACATCAAGAGCAGCTCTGCGGCACTCCTCAAGACGAGTGCGTCTGACTGGCCCCAAGATTCGGATCGCCCTACCAAGCGAAGAAGGCTAGAGGGGGAGGCAGTAACCCACGGGCAATCCAGGAGCGGAAGTGTAGAAGTTGTGGCCGAGGAAACGACGCGGGAGTTGGAAGCGTTTCGCGACAAGCTCACCGAGCTCGACCGTCACCTCGTCGATCTTGAGAATGACATTACCCAACGTGACCAAATTGTTTCAGACGAGATTGAAACCCACATAACTGGTCGGCTGGAAGAAGAGGACGCGCTTTACCCACCTGTCAGGGAACCAGAGGAGGTGTCTCAAACGGAGATCGAGGCCGTCTTTGATGCAAAGAACAAGGAACTCGTACAAGCTGTTACAACAACAGGCGAAGAAATCGGAGTACTAGCAGTGGAGGTCGCAGAGCTGATCACAAAGGTGAACGCTTTGGAGGCTAGGTGCATGGCGTTGGAAGCAGAAAACCAAGAGTTCAAAAACAAACTTGCCCAGGTTTGGTTACATGCTTTTGATCCTGAGAGGCACGCAAGGCAACCTAATATTGCTTTTTGCTTTTTTTGAAGGATGTTGTCAATCATGCCGAATCCCTAGATGCCCTGGTACGCCGTGATAAAGAAATTGAAGCCATAGCGGCAGCATTACAAGCCTACATCTCACAAGCACCCGGTGATGAAAGCGCAGGCGCCGGTGATCCTTCCTCTGCGGAGTACATCATGGAGTCGCTCGACGGTCAACTCGAAGGTCTCTTCAGGGAGAAATTTTCTGCTACATTGATCGACATTCAGCAGCAAGTCTTTGACAAGGTCCGAGAAAGTCATAATCGCACGCTTGATACCGTATCGCCAAAGATCATGCTACTGCTTAGGATGGTAAACCTTATCACAGCTCGACTAGGGAAGCCCGATATCGATGGTGCAACTGCTGGGTAAGCAAAAACGATGAACACCCCAGCGTTCCATCTTGCAGTCGTGGTGGACGTGTCTTTCGTATCTTTGATGTAACATGCTCGTACTACGTCATCCATTCAGCTTGAGCGTATACAAAGACGACGTCCATTCAGTTATATAGTCACATATCTGTAGCGGGTAGGCACGAACTATTCTGCGGGCGTATTTAAATCAATCAAACTCAGAGTCGTCTTGTCTAAAGGCTGCTGAGTAGGCGAGAATCGTTGCGTACACTAGTCTGCGGGAAAGGGATGATAAACATCAAGGTTTGGAACTGGGCATGGTACGCACCCCCCACCGATTGTCGACATGATACAAGCCCCTGGTCTTATCACTTCCGAATGCGTAAGAACGACGGGGAGCGCAAATCCGGAGACGACGATTATGGATGTAATGAACCGTCCGAGGTCAACAGGGCCCGCATTAACCTCGTATGATGAGAACTCGTCTCCTCCGCAGTGTGCAAACAGTGCATTTGGAAGAGGCGCCAACACGAATGTGAGTGCTGTCGGGAAGATATAACATGGGCCTCTTGATAGTCGACTCGAGACTCACCGACCAAGAGAGGGAGCCAGTTTGACCAAAGTGCGCATGAAAGGATGATGAGGAGGAATCCGACGGCGAGGACAAAGGACAAGAGAATGACGGCTTTGGTCGTGTGTGAGCCTCGTTCTGAAGATCTGAGGACATGAGACTCACTTTTCAGTCCCGCCGCTGCCATCGTGGAAGTGTACGAAGAACGTTGAGAATGAGCTGCTGCGCTGGTCGCTCCCAAGTGGGGTCACATTAGGTAATGCAAGCGTTACACGAATGGTACAATATCTTAGATTTAAGTATCCTCCTCTCGCGCAGACCATCATCTGACTCTTCTTGAGCCTCTAGGACCCAGAATGTTTGTTGGTCGGTCCACCAATGCTCCCATTGTCGTCGGAAACCCGGATTTGGCGGCCGTCGTTCTCTTCAACACTATGGTTGGATGAGGTATTGGGGGTAATTGTTGCACGACGGGAAGCGTCGCTGAGGACGACGTCGACGACGATAATGAAACCACCGGTGGCGTTGGTGGTCGTGGGGCCTCGCTCGGAAGTGCAGAAGGAGAAATAGTAGCAGTAAGGTCCCCGTCCATTTCATCGTCGCCTGGCATTTCTTGCACATCCGATTGCACGTCGCCACACGGCGTCTCGTGTAGCTCCTCGGGCAGAGACTGCGTTACAGAGAGTGGTGTGGCACTGGCACTCATTGTGCCACCCCTCCAATCTTGCAAGATGGCATCCCGGTTCTTGGTTAGCTCCCAGTTATCGACGTATTCCCAGGCCCGCTTGCGAGGCGTCATGCCGGTAGGAACGTCTTCTCGCGTGGCTTGATCGAGGAGTGATCGCGAGGTCTGCTGGATAGCACCCAACCCAGTCCTGACCATTCTGTGGTGCCTCTCCACCGAATCGGCCAGATTCACACACTAGAAGACACAAGTTACATTCGCTGGACAACAGCACTACGAATGAGGTGACGCACCTCTGACGCCACGCGAGACGTGAATCCTTCTACGTTCCTCAGACTGGAGGTCAATGCCCGTTGGACGCTTCGCAAGTCAACCTGCATGTCTGTCACCATCGTATTGGTAGTCTCGACGCGAGCCCTTTTTGCCCGATTATGTCGGTCAAGACCTCCTCCATACGAAGTCTGAAACGTTTGGCCATGTCTCTGGAGCTCTCCAGAGTATGTAGTCGTTGCCGTAGTCATCGACAGCTGTACGGCTGAAAACCCATCCTTGAACGCGTTTTGAGTGTAGCTTGCTGACTGGAGGACTGATGAGATGGACCGAGAATATCAAGAGAAGGAAGCTACCTTCATCGCCCCATCTCGCAATCTCTTGCCTTCCACCCCTTTACGCGAAAACGATGTGGAAAGTTCAGCTCCCCGGGAACTAGCATGTTCGATTAGTCGCTCGTGTCGCTGTCCGAACTTGCCAAATTCTTCTTCCACTCTTGCGTTCCCTTTGACAACGCTACCAAAAGCTTCGCTTAGCTCCTGATGGCGTGCGGACACAAAATCTCCCAGAAGGCCAGATATGCGTTGGACCAGCTCTTCCTTAGCCTTCTCAGACTTGATCTTCTCGGCTTCCAGCGCTCGTGAGAGGAGAGTATTCTGGGCTTGAAGACGCAAGATTTCAGCTCGCGACATTTCATCGCTGATTGCTTTAGCCTGCAATGTGGATTCGCCTTCCGCTTTGACGAACAATAGGACCTCATCAACAGCTGTGTCCAGGAGAGATCCGATTGCTGAGAGAGCACTTTCCAGCTGGCCAGATTTTAGTTCCTTGAGAAGTAAATTCAAGACCCAACTTACGGCGGCAAAGTTGCCTTGATTCATGGAGACAAGCTCGTTGCACAGAGCCTGGGAGCTCCTACGCAAGCCATCCGACCAGGCCGCGAACGAGCTTCTAACAGTTTCCTGGGATTCCCTAACTGCGCTGTGCATAATACCTATCGCTTCAGCAGATGCGTCGTCTTTAGCGTTGATTACGCATAAAGAGTCTTGAATGTGTTGTAACTGCTGATCAATTCGTTCGGAATGGGCGGTTATAATCTCATGGTCTTTGGTATGATACGCTTTCGCTTCGGCCCGGAGGTTCTCGGTTAAATGACCGGTGGTCTTCATAAAGTCATCCAGCTTCGCGGAAAGGGCTGCTAGTTCATTGGTCGTCGATTTTCCATGAGAGGATACTGCCTTCACGTTGGAACTGAAAACCTTTGCTTTGCGTTCTAACCAAAGCATCAGCTGTGTCAGTATTCAGGAAGGGAATGTCCTCACGGATTTTATCGAACAGGGCACCGAGATCATCGATGCTCTCCGCAGCGGCCTGCTTCAACCCACAAGCAACGCCGTCGAGCTTGGTTTCGTTGACCTGATAGGCTTTCCGGACAACGACTTCCTCTTCCAACGCGCTCTTTACCCACTTGAGTTGTCCTTCCTTGACGTCGAGCTCCCCCTTTGTCTCTTTCAGCTTCTCCTTGGTCTCCTTCAGCTCGCCTTCCCTTTTCATCAATAGGGCTATACTTTGTTCAAACTCTTCCCTTACGCTGCTCAGCTGACTCTCCACGATCTTTATCTGCTTCTTCGCTTCCTCCATCTCGGTTTGCCTGAGCTCTTGCTCGACACTCAATTGGTTCCATGTCTCTTCGGAGAAAAAGATGCCATTTTTCTCCCGAGCCGCGAGGAGGTCTGCCTTCAGCCTCTCAATCTCGGCAACGTATTCCTTCAAGAGAGAGTTTCGCGTCATTCTTTGATTAACCTCGGGCTTATTGCGAATGGATTTAGCTCGGATTGCATAATCGAGCGTCGAGAGGGTCTCTTCCATGTTGGACCTTGCGGGGGAGATCGTCGCGATGATACAAGTCTTGGTCCGGCCCCCCAGCGAGTCCTGGAGAAGACGAGTGAGTTTGGACTCTCGATAAGGTACGTGAGGTGAGCGATCGACGAGGGCGTTGATGACGCGTCCGAGGGTGAGCAGGCTCTGGTTGATCATGCCAGCCTCTCTTGCCCTTTTATTCTCGGCACCGGAGCGACCGATATTTTCTGACCCAGCAAGGTCCACGAGATTGAGTTTGCCGACCTTTAGTAGGTCATCGCCCATGGACGAAGTCTCCTTCGTGTGTACGGTGATGGAGAACACGGAATGAGAGCGGCTAGAATGGTCATTGAACCTGGTCGCCGCAATCTGGCGACGGTGGCTACCCTTGGTCAGGAGAGCCAGTGCGTCGGCGGCATCTTTGACGGGTATTTCTTCTAGACCTTGGATGAAAACGCCCTTTCTGCTAGCATCATCGAAGATTTTCAGACCGCCTTGGTTATCGGACGGGCCCCCTTTGCCCATCGGTTGTGTTGAACCTGCCGGAGCAGATAGTTCGGTCGCCAGCAGGTCCCGTAGCTCTTCGTTATACAATTCGACAAACGACACTTTGACGCAATAATCTGTTGTTGATGTCTCGAGTTGATGAAATAAACGGAACAAGACTCGAGGTATCATTCCGGCCTGGGCGGAAGGATTACCCATCGGCGTCGGTATTAAATCGCCCTGCATGGTGTATCTGTTCCGAAAGTGAGCGGAGAGGAGACGACAGGATTGCGGTGACACACACGTTTTCCCCGTTCCGGTTTGTCCATAGGCGAACAGTGTGCAGTTGTAGCCGGTGAGGACTTCGTTGAGCAAGGGATCGACGACGTCGTGATAAATCATTGCTTGGTCTGCCTCTGGACCAAAGACGAGATCGAAAGGATACGTCCGCGTTGGTGGCAAAGTCACAACGCCGAGACTGGACACGGGTGCGGAGGTCTCGATGGTGACTTCGTGGCTTTTGGCACCATGCGAGCTGACGATGATGGGCGAGTTTTCCTGGATTTCCCGATCGGAGCGCCTTCTACATCGGATGACGACCTGGATGTGTGTTTCGCCCTCCTCTTGGTCGCTCGGTTTTGTACTTTTGGCTGAGGCGAGAGAAGCTGTTAAATGGTCGCGTCTGGTACGCTCATCGGGTGGTGCGTTCTGCAGGGCTATACGGGACCTGGGTTTAGATCGAGAGGACGTTGGCCGACGGGCAGCCATGGTGGTCAATGATGTAGATGCTCGTCCGCGTCAACAACCGCACACGCGTCGAGATCACGTGCAGATAGACATATTGACCTCCAACTTGCAAGATGGGAAAGCGAAAGAAATCGTCCAGAAAACCGGCCGCGGCGAGCGCAGCGGCGAGGCGCAAACAGCCTCTTGGTACGTCCTAGCAGCGATGTTTACCCGAAAGCTCGCTTTATCGCGCACAGACACCGCGTTCACTTGTCTGTTCTGCCACCACGACAAGTCCGTCACCGTTCGACTCGACAGAAAGGAGGGGATTGCGCAGCTCGTATGCAGGGTGTGCGACCAGCGGTATCAGAGCAAAGTCAACCGTGAGTCTCCTCGTCCCGGTCGCTGGCCCGTCTCGCAACTGTGCCCCTCTCCAGATCTGACCGAACCCATCGACATCTACTCGGAGTGGATTGATGCCGCCGATGCCGCCCAAAAAGAGGATCAGATGCCTCGTCGTCCAGCGGCTTCGTCAAGCAGACCCGTACCGGCACCCCCCTCCGTGGGGAGTGACGACGGCTGAGCGTGGCGAACAAGTAGCTACCCATACTCGTCGTACACGACCTCGTTCGAATACCTGCGCTGTCGGTCTGGATAGGAATTGACCTGCAGCGTATCGTAGTGTCGCGTAATCTCATGTTCAGCCACTGCCGGAAATAGTGTTTGACAACTTGTTCGCTCTTTCACCCGCCTCTTGTCTTGGAGATCCAAATCACCCCGTGCCATTCTCTCATTCGGATCGTCCATCATGGCGTCCTCAACCAACATCAAAGTCGTCTGTCGGTGCGTCGCGTTGGGCCTCCGCTTCCACCCATCCCGCTGAACAACACAACTCAGATTTCGTCCACCCAATGCTCTCGAACTCAGAGAAGGTGGTGAAATCGTCGTGTCCTTCGATGAAAATCTCCAAACCGTCATGATGCGCAATTCACAAGCCGTTTCTGGTCCGGAAAAGGACGGCTTCACCTTTGATAGGGTATTCTCAATGGGCACGAAGCAACACGAAGTATTCGATTACGGTGTCAAGGAGTAAGTCCTTCGAACCTCGCGTTTCCGTGTCGTTCACCAACGCGACCTTGCTTCCCCGACAGCATCGTCAGAGGTAAGAGTCTTCAACTCGCGTCACTCGACCATCGTCCAATCATGTAACAATCCCCGAGATTGTCGCTTCCTTCTTATGGAACTCGGTATTCTTAATCTAGATTACTGACGGATCACCTAGATGTGCTCGATGGTTACAACGGAACGGTGTTTGCTTACGGTCAAACAGGTAGCGGCAAGACTTTTACCATGATGGCGAGTGGCCTCCACCTACTGTAGTTCTATCCGCTCATCGACACTCTTAGGGCGCAGATATAGACTCGGAGGACCTCAAGGGTATCATACCTCGGATTACAGAACAAATATTCCAGTCAATAGTGGAATCCGATGCTCACTTGGAGTATATGGTCAAGGTTTCTTATATGGAAATTTACCTAGAACGCATTCGTGATCTACTAGCTCGTAAGCTGTCTAGCCTTTCCTCCCTGAACACGACTGATTGTCTCTTGCCTGGCAGCCCAAAATGACAATCTGCAGGTTCACGAGGAAAAGTCGAGGGGTGTATATGTCAAGAATCTTTCGGATTACTATGTCAGCAGCGCCCGCGAAGTCTACGAGATCATGCGTCAAGGAGGTGCAGCGCGAGTGGTGACTTCCACCAGTAAGTTTGGAGCGCCGCGCGGGTCCCAATAGTGAATCCTGACTTCGCTTCGTGACAGACATGAATGCCGAGAGTTCTCGTTCGCATTCAATCTTCCTCATCACAATTCAACAGCGAAACACCGAGACTGGTGCCCAGAAGAGCGGTAACCTCTACCTCGTGGATCTTGCGGGCTCTGAAAAGGTTGGAAAGACGGGGGCGTCGGGACAAACTCTCGAGGAAGCCAAAAAGATCAACAAGTCCCTTTCAGCACTCGGCATGGTCATCAACGCTCTGACAGATTCAAAGGTACGCAAGCTTCAACTA
>JBBPLN010000284.1:0-27187 GCA_038089815.1 Sutorius eximius | reverse complement strand
GACTTTAGCCAGGACACAAGGGGTAGGAACCATCAGCATCCAGAAGCATGGATTGTATTAACGTCTTGACAGCTAGGTGTTTCAGAACGGCGCACACCACCGTTCACAAACAGGACTAAGTGATGATGAGTAACGGGAACAGCCACGGACCTGCCGCCGGAGGTTGTGGGTGTTTCGTCACCGTCAATATCCCAACTGAGGCCTCAAGTTCGCCAAACCCTGGAGTCCACGTCGGCTCCGAGCCAAGGTGCTGCCTTGACGTAGCCTTTTTTTTTTTTGCAATCCTTTTAGAGCGTCACACACCAGATGTCGTCCGCGCAAATCGTGTGCGCGTGGAGATCTACGAAATCGTAACCATCATGACTTTGAACGGCATTTCAAAATGGGGGCTGTACCAATCGGTGGTGAGCATGATTGGTTAGTTCATCTTCCAAAACCACGTATATGCTACGTACGTTGATTCAGAACCCAACGACAGTAAACCCCGTTTATCAAGAAGCATGAGCATCCAGCTCGGAAATTTGACACCGCTGTGGGAGAAGGCTTGGCTCAGAAGCTACCACTTGAAAAGTGATCACGATATAACATTACTTATCTCGCAACAATGATCAGGCTACCGGGTGGGAATGACCCGTCGGCCTGGTACTGCTCCATGGGGTTTTGGTCAACTTGGAATGTTTACGTGTTGTTCAGGTAGTCATCGGGCAGACCTGCTCAGTAATGCTATGGTGACGTTGGTATAATCACCGCATTTTCCACCCTTCGCGTTCACCCGGCGCACTGTGGAATCACCTGGGGGGTTAAAATGTGGCAAAACGCGACAAAAAAAAACCCTGGCCTTGCTTGATGGATCTCGACTGCCGGTTGTCTATCATCTTCCCTGTCATAAACGAGGGCGAGTGTCACAGACTCTGAAAATGAGACTTCGTGGACGACTGCACGTCAACATGATGTACAAAGTAAGCGCCCTGCGGGCCGAAAATTGTTCAATGATTGAGGAACACCTCAATCCGCCGACGCATGGTGTACCTTCCTCGGAGAACGAAGTAGATGTTGGATGATGCTGGACCCAATCCCGCCGGGTACACTATACCGTGCGCCGTTGGCAGACAGTTAGTAAAACATCACAAATACTTGCCCCAGCGTTGAAAGGTGCACAGTGCCACGACTCGTAGAGCTGCCAACACAGCCACTATAAGGAGCGAACTATGATGCTTCGGATTACCATGGCGTCGCTCGTCTGACCCGGGTGCCGATTCCAACGGCATCCCGAGAAAAGAGGAATATGCACGTTTAGTAAATCACACTTTTCGTAAGGATACATTCAGGCGCACCTGCCACGTATGCATGAACCGGAGATAGCCATACCGTGTGCCTGTAACATGAGAGCTCCACATGCCATATCTATTTCATTTCTGCCACCAGCATTCGTGAGTACAGCATCAATTCCGTGGAGGGCTTTGGCCTTGTCCCTCTTAGCTTCTTAGGACCCAGGCGAAGAGGGTATACATAGGGACCGGACCGAACTGTCGCGCGTTCTTGGACTTATTTGCGACGATCGTTGCCTGCCAGAGCCATACATATTAACTGCCTCCGTAGTAAGGGTCAGTGGTTCTAACTCACCGTGTGAAAGTACACTACACAGCACACATCCAGTTCTGCGGAACTAGGATCCGGAAAGATGAACAGAGCGGACGCCAGACGAACTTGTTGGTACCAAGTAAAATGTTGGTTGGCAAGACCGACTATGGCAATGTGAGACCAATCAGGCGGCATTCATGTCCTCTCACCATCATGGTCGTGCATGTCACGACGACTCTTGGGAAGGTTAGGCACCGAGAAGAATATGCTTGGCGAGTCCACACGCAATGCGCAGTAGCCTGGTGTTCGTTCGCAACCAGAAGCTTATCCCAAGGAAAGATTTTCGCCGAGAAAAGGATGCAGCGGGCCGCCAAGTCTTGAAGATTGGTTGATCTTCTTCATGGATGTCCGGAGTCACGACGACTTGCATTGAGCTGCTGGCACCGGGCCACCTGCCACGCGCAGTCAACATGAAATTCTGGGCCGGCATATTGCAAGCCGTGATGTAAATATGTAGCGCATGCTTGTTGATCCCTTTTGACATGTGCAATACCTACCCGCGGGTACTTGAGTGCTTTGCAAGTTACAGGAAGATCAGTTCAAAATACATACTACATGTATGACGCTACCTACTAGTAACCGACGGAGGAGAGGAGTTGAATCCTGGACAAGAAATCCGATCACTCGCTACACGATCGCTGTGGACAACACAGTGGAATAAAAATACAGTCCTCCAACACTTGCGCAAGATCACTGGAGTAAGCAAAAGCAAAGTCTTGTGTCCTAGAGGGATGGCATTCTACTTGACAGATTCCGCGGCCTTCAAGGCTGTATCAAAAGAGCGTAGGAGAAGGTCCCTGTCTTCCAAGCCCACGCTAATCCTCACTAATCCCTCCTCAACCCCGTACTGTGCCGCCCATTCGAGCTCGGTGTAGTGAGCAAGGATGGTATATGGGCAAGCCAGAGTGAAGTTAGTTCCTAGGCTGGGACCTTTCTCGCAGGGTAGGGCGTCAAAGAAAGCCTCCGACGCAGCCAAGGATGTGAATGTGAGGGAGAAGAGTCCACCATATCCGCCTTCGGGAAGCTTACAACGTAAGTAGTTGGCAGGGGTCGTGTATTTGGGGTAAAAGATGTCTTTTATGACGGCGGACGGCACACCTTCGGCGACAGAGCGGGAGCGCAAGAATGCGCAGACGGCTTGAGCATTTTCGTCGATAGCGCGAACACGCCAAGCAAAGTCACGCGAATTGCGTTCCATGAAAAGAACATCTTCGTTGAAGTATGTGTCTTCGTAGGCCGCCATATGACTCTTCAATGTTGCATAATGACGTCCTTTCGGATTGAGGACAAAGCTGTGTGTATACATGAGTCGTAAGTCATGTCGGGATGCCAAATTCAACATACCTCCCGCCCATGACATTCCCGTCACCACTGAAGATCTTGGACAGACTCGACACGATAATGTCCACGTATGGTAGCACCTCAACATTAACGAAGTTCCCGATAGTGTCGTCAATGACCAGCAAAAAGTCATATTTATCCGCCAATGCTCTAAGGCGGTGGATATCTGGTGAGCGCAAAAGTGGGTTTGAGGGAAACTCGGTGAAGAGGGCAAGAACTGGTGGCCTCGTTGGATCTCGACTGGATTCTTCGGCAAGGAGGCTCTCCAGGGTATCGATATCAGAGTCAAGTCCGTGACCAAAGAACTGGGCTCCTGGTCCCCATTTCTCTAGAATTTTGAGAGTGTCGGTGTACGGGAATCTATGAATTACAGGGATTTAGCGACTGGTCACATGGCTGGAGTAGGCTTACCCAAAACAAACGCTTTTGGCTGGAGGTCGCGCTCGGAGGCAAAGTTGGTGGGCATTCCAAATCGCGGACATCCCCGTGGGGAAGAGAAAGACGTCATCTTCGCTGACATCCTGAACACCTCTACTGCTCGGCCCAATTTCAACGTCCAGTGCGCCGGCACATGGTCCTTGCGGACTGTCTTGGAAGTTGTCCCTTACAAGGACTCCAGCTATGCGTCTCCGAAGAGCACGCTTTGCGAAGTCGGCCGCACTGAGAGGTAGGTTACGTCCATATCGCTCTTCTAGGTACGCGCGTTGATCCTGGCCCAATACGTCCGATGGAATAGCGGGACTTGGTGGTTTGCTGTCTTCTCCAGATGGTCCCCGAGCCGTTGGCTGCTTTACAGAATAATATCTGTTGGAAGCTCTAGGGGATGGATGTGATAGCGTTGGCGGAGATGCGGGTGATTGTGAAGTTTGCTTGTCTTGGCTGGGCCAAAGGAAGAGACAATGCTCGGCGAATCGCGACGAGATGCCCAGGCCGGTGTGTTGCCAAAATTGCTTTGCGATATGGAAGACGTCCGCGGGGAAAAGCGCAATGTGTAACTCGGCGCATTGACGTGTCTGTGCAGAAGAGTCCTCGGGACATAAGAAGTACTGGACGAGTCTGACGTGTATTTGTGTTCCCGTGAGTGCAGCTCGGCCAAGTATGAACGTCCGACACTGATCCGCAATTCTCTTGGAAGGGCATAGCAGGCATTTCTCTCCATTCATGCCAAATTTTTGTTCACAGATTCGTGCGAGCTGAACGGAATGAGGTCCAGTCAAGGGCTCGAGTTATGAGGTTACGTACTTTCTGGATGCTCAGGTGAATGAAGAAGCGTGGATATCCTGAGATCATGGAATCCATAATACGTTTCTCCCCCTCTTCATAACCGACATTATCCCTCCAGGTAGGAAGAGAAACGGAGATGGCATGTTGGGTGAACGGTGGGACCGAAAGTCCCAGTGTTTTGCTTCCAATGGCAACGGCCGTAGGCATTTTTTCTGGTTATTTTCGACGCGAAATCGAGGCCCCGAAGTTGGATAGATGGTGGAAATAAGTGAAGGATCAAGCTCAAGGTCGTTATCGCACTGCTTGATCCGAGTCGGCAAGTCGTGAGTTGACTAGCATCGGCCGAATTCAAATGACAAGCGACTCGAACTTGTTTGTGGACCGCGATCACCAACTCAAAGCTTTTGCACCGTGGGCACAAGCAGTCACATTCCTCAGCGCGTCTGAATCCATCACTTGACACAACACAATCTATATAGGACCCGTTCGGCATGGACAAGTTCAGGTCCATGTCTTGCGAGTAACCGTCCACTCTGATCTTTATTTGAACAAGATTTTTCCAGGAACCAAACGGATTGCCGTAAGTGGCTCTGGGACGTCTCTTTGTTCACGATTATGACGCCGGCGAGGTATACCATAAGTGGAGGGGGTTGATCCTCTCCGTTCCAGGATGATTGCGTGGCGGAGACTCCGTGCCGCATGTTGGAAGTGAGGCAGAATAGGTATTAGAGACGGGGGTATTCAATCGATCTTTGTCGGCTGACTTCGCTCTTGACCCCCGTCTCTTTCCCCAGCGTCAATCGATGAGTTCTGGCATCCGCGTTGTCCCTCCTGAAGACTCTGGTCCATCCCTTCTCGGTGGTCTCTACTCGATGTTTACGGGAGGTTGGCAAGGAATGGTTGACAGCATAGTGAACAAAAACCCCAAGTTCCCTCCATTGGAGGTACTCCCGTGCGCCAACATCAATGTAGATAAATACGAGGTTTGTCAGAAGCCTGGCAAACTAACCTGTAGCGTCTGCAAGCTGGTGTCTTATTGTTCCAAGGTATGCGCTGTTGCGCGAAACGGTCGGACTTGGCTTACAACGGCCGCAGGAATGTCAAAAGGTTCATTGGACTATCCACAAGCGAGGTCAGTGCCAATCTGCCCGCGGACCAACGGTCCTAACTACGAGGCAGATTGCAAGGATCCTATCAAGTCAAGTACCTGGAAACCTGGTTGGATTGCCGAGGGCCGCGATCCTAGTTTCCTCGACAAATCCGGCATGTCGACGGTTGAAGAATTTGAAAGCCGATTCCAGGAAAGACTGTCAATTGGTTCATCACTGTCCGTATTATTTCGTTTTTGCTAGTTCTGCAGGGCACTGACGTTCCCAATAGATGGGGAAACGTTCCGGCTATGGATGTTGTCAACCTACCGAATAACGAGAAGGACCTGAAAACGGACCTGTCGCTTGCCTTTGCGGGTAGGTGGCTCGCATACAAAGTTGTCTTCTTCACCTAACTGTGTTCAGCCTCGGGCGATATTCGAAACGTTGTCACAACAGTCAATGCCCTCGGACCAGAATATTCTGGGAGACTGAGCATCCTGCTTAATGACCTTAATCCCTGTATTGTGTCCCGCAACATCGCCTTACTCTTGATCTTGGGAACGATACCAGATGAAGTTATCGCCGCAGATATAGCCCTTCATTTCTGGTACTCTGTCTTCATGCCTATGGAATACCGCCTGCGTATTCTGTCCATGGTGTCAAGTCTTATGAAGGGTATAAATGACACCAGCCCAATCATCGTTTCCCTAGGCTCTCGTTCGACAATGACCTGCCAAGTCTCCCGCGACGCCCTGAGGCTTTTGATGGAGAATGTTGGGCCCGTAATGACCCTCGACCAAGCACAAACCGAGTATAAACGCGTGAGGCAAGCACCTTCTCGCGTCGACTTCCGAGACCGCATGTATATGGGACTAAGACCCTCGCATCGTCTTGCATTCCTGGAGTACCGGCGATTCGGCGTCATCCTACCCTTCGGCGCCCTGAATGCTCATTGCAACGTGCCCAATCCCTCTCTTTTCGCCAACGGCATGTGGTTACAAACTGATTATGCAGATCCCCTCGAGTCCTGGGAGTAAGTTTCTGTTCCATTTGAAACCAAGAATAGGCATTGACATCACCCTCAGCCTGAACGAGGTCTTCTCTGCAGGAAAGGTACATGGCGCTCAACCCGAAGATGTCTATGGGTGTCTTTATTTCTTCCTGTCCGACCAACTGAGGACGTTTGCCCGACAAATACGCCAACACAGTATCTCGTTCCATGTCTTCGACAGCGAAGCCTGCATACTGGCCCATGGTATCTCTCAGGGGAAGTTCGCCGAGTGTGGTGTTCCATCCACCAGCCGATTCGACCGCATTGATGTGTCGAACATCATAGACCCAAACTATGCTGGTATACCGGGTGTGATAAATGCCTGGAGCCCACTCCTTGCCAAAACCGACCACGCCACTCTCACTGGGTATTTCATGAACTGGGTAGCATATACGGCGAATGGTCGTGTTGCGGACGCCGGCCCATCTGTTCTCACGGGTGCACTAGAGTTGATGAAGAAGAACAATCGTGTATGTTTCAAACCGTCTACCTTGCTGGGACAATCGTTACTGACCTTATCCCAGCTTTACCCGGGAGTGAGCCCGATGCTGGCGCTTTACCTTGCTACGCATGATATCGACACCTTCTATGACAATTCCAAAGCATTTTCCAAGTTTTGGAAGGCACATGGTGGTGCCGAAGTCAAACTCCATTTAAGGACAGTACACAAGATTATCCCACATGTATGTGTGATACTTAAAATATCTGGGGTTCACTCTGAACGCTGGACCTTGTTAGCGCTTGATGACTGCTATCGATGCTAAGCCGAACGTTCTTCCCAAATTTGCCGACGATGAAACGTGGTACCGTTACGTGCGTTGCGTTCGTTCTTTCAGAACCCAGTGAATCCCCACTGACGCCTTTTTTTGAACTGCAGACTCGACTGATCAATCGGACGTGGTCCGAACGTTACGTCGAGCTCGGCCATAGCAAGGCATAGATCCTAGGGTACAAGAGGACGATTTCCTGACGTACACAGTACAAACTCCGTCCATGCTCGTTTTTCGTTTCCTTAACAACCGTGAATTCATCCCTCGATGAACGTGCTTCGTTGCTGGGGCGTAGAAATTCTGATACCCCTATGAAGGATGTTCGTCGCCAGGAAAGGTAGACACGCTTTGTTCCGCGGGTAGTTAGAGGGTGAACTCTGCCTGATTGCGCCGTGATGTTCGGCGATGATATATGATACCCCATATTGCTACAATGAACCGGGTATAACTTTGTACTTTCACTCCATCCCCACCGCTCACCGTACAATGACTGATCCCAGCAAACCTTTCCCCTCTGCGGAATACGCATTCACTTCCTTCCTCAAATCGAACGACCCGCTAGGCTTATTTGCCGAGTCCGATTGTGATGCCCTCGGTCGTGCAATTGAAGACACCCTGATGCCGCTCACGTTCCCACCCCTCGAAGCATTACCATGCTCAAACTGCTGCTGCCCGAATCCCGCTAGGTCACCCTGTGGTAGGTGCAAATTGGTGTCGTACTGTTCACAGGTGAGGCCTGCTCTGACCTTGGGCCCTGATGACTTATGCTGGCATGACCGTGTCTCGAAGAAATGCGAAAAAGAACATAGGAATGTTCATAAACGAAGCGAGTATATACCTCGGTGTACGAGCGGAAGCTGATCAGTTGCAGGTTGTGGTGTTTCACCTATTACTGGCGATTCGAGCGCTTGCTCCCGGGAAGACTATCAACCACCTTCGCCGGGATCACCACTCTTGCGTAAAGAGATCACGCCAATCGCGGCATCGCAGTTCGTTTTATCCTTAGATTACTATTTGTCAACCGATTGGTTTGTGAACCTAGATCTGGAAATTTGCCTGCCGTAGATATCATCAACCTCAAAAACAACGAGAAGGATAAGACGAGAGATTTTTCTCTTGCTTTTGTAGGTGGGTCATCCCTTTGGCCGTACCCTCCTTTGTTCTCGAGCTTCATCTCGGCTAGACTCTGGAGACCTTCGGAACGTCATACGCACAGTCAATATGCTGGGGTCTGACTATACAGGACGCCTTCATATTCTCCTCAATGACACCTCGAAAACCACCGTATCGCGCAATATCGTTCTACTTCTGATTCTCGGTGCAATGCCCAACGAAACGATTGCCACAGACGTCGCACTACAATTTTGGTATTCTGTCTTTTTGCCAGAGGAGTATCGCCTTCGTATCCTCACTCTATTGGTGTTGATTTTACAACAACATGCAGACAAGACAGAGCCTCTTTCCGTCAATCTGGGTCGACACGCGAAATTGGCTTGTCTGGTGCCTCAGGAGATAACAGACCGTCTGTTATATACTGTTGGCCCCACCCTGTCAACATCACAAGCACGGGATGAGTATGACCGCGCTTGTTCGACATCAGCTCGACTGGACGTCAGAAATCGAGCGTTGCCGGGGCTGAAATCCTGTCATCGCCTCGCATCCATGGCGTTTTGGCGATCTGGAGTTGTTCTGCCCTTTAGCGTCGCTGGTGACCATCATACGGCACCGAACGCATCCCTGTTTTCATCCTGTGGTAGTTGGCTTCCAGATAACGTCGAGAACCCACTTGCATCTTGGGAGTAAGTCGCCAATGTTCGATTTGACATTGCTGCACTCACATCCATGCGCAGTCCCAACGAGATCGTGAAATCAGGGCAAGTGTACGGGGCCCCACCCGAGGACATCTACGGTTGTCTCTACTTTTTCCTCTCCGATCAATTACGAACGTTTGCAAAGCGTATTCGGGAACTCGACATCACATTCCACGTATTCAGTACTGCTGGAGAAATGCTCAGCCGAGATATTGTGGGTGGACAGTACTCCAAATACGGCTTGATGCCGAGCATTCGGTTCGACCGCATCGACTTCGCACATACGCTTGCAGACCCCATGTCTACTCGAGGAGTGTTGCAATCGTGGACACCCTTGTTGGCACCGGGAGATACGGCCACGATCGTGGGTGTCTTTTCCGACTGGACAAACGTTCAAAAGGGCGGCAGCGTTGCCGGAGCCGACGAAGCCGCCGTCGCTCCAATTGTTGAGAAGTTGAAGAAGCTAAGCAGGGTGACTCGTTCATCTTTGTGTCTCCGAGTCAGCGCAATCGATTCACGCAATTCCTTTCTTTATTGTTTGATAGTTGCCACCCGGAATTACGTTAAAAGACGCGATGACCACGGAAACGGCGCAGCTTGACGCAGCGTATGACAACTCAAAAGCGTTTTCAAGATTTCTGAAGACCAGCTCCCTCGGTGACGTGCTTCGTGAGACATCACTCAAGCGTCGTTTGAGACACAAAATTCTCCCACAGGTGTGTCCCATATACTCTGGACCTAGGCCATTGCCAAAGCGCTTGCATGCTACCAACAGAGAATCAGGATGCCAATAGACGCAAAAGCGTCGGATTTGCCTCATGTTCCGGATGATGAGACATGGTACCGTTACGTGCGTTTATCTCTGCTCTGCGGTGATCGTGCGGCCTTGTTGATCCTCCCCCCGCGACGTGGATAGGTGAGGTTGGCTAAGGTTTCGTTCACGGCGCGTTATGTAGAACTTGTCCGCACGGCGTAGTAGCGTACGAAGCGGTACACCACCTACCAGGAATCCGGAGGCATGTATGGTTAGTTTTTGTGTCCTGAAAGCGTTGGCCAATTACTACTTCACCCGGGAGGCCTTGTGCACATGGCCGCTGCTGTTCGAACACCTGCGCGCACATAAGTCCCATACAATGCATGATCAAGACATATCATGTGCTACTTCCTCCTCGGGCTTGGAAAGGGTGTTTGGTCTGGCGCCGCATATCTAATGATCTCAAACCGATTGCTAGGCTTCAAGGAGTGATTCAAAGCGGGAATACGAAGTTAATCCGACATGTTTATCATATAGCACCTGCTCTGGTACTACAAGTTAACGCAGCATCGACATAAGCACAATAACGTTCAGTAGGAAGCCAGGGACAGCCATAGGACAATAACAAGGATGACCAAAAGTAGCCAAAGAACCATGTAGATCTAGTGTCTACGTTGAACGACGTGTCCCAGCTTCAGCGACCGCAATAAAGGTACCAGCCATGCCGGCACATCGATCACCAGCCAATGTTGAACGTCGTCTTCATCTTCCTGCTTTCCCTCGGATGCGGCACATTGTGTTCTGCCTGATTTTCCCTGCTGTGATCCACCTTGACTGGGATCAACCCCCAAACGAGGACGTGTTACAGTCCGTCGTGTCTTGCATCTCAACCCCACCGTTCGCTGGGATGGTCCATCGGTCACACTACATTATCTGTCCACAAGATAGAACACTCACCCGTCGACGTTTTGCTGGAACATAAAATGAAGGTTTCTCCTTCGCAGTATTCACCTTCAGTTGCAGTTGGAATGTAGTTCCAAGATTCGCAGATCCATTGAACTTCGAGGAAGGCGGCTCTGGTGCTCGCAAAACCTTGTTCTTCTTCACCTTCGCAGTCCCCGTCAGGAGGCATCCTTTCCACTTCAGGATAGCCTCGGATGCACCATGACTACCAAGGGGTAAGAGAGGTTTCTTCCCATAGTGTATGTTTGAGCGTGTGGTTGGAAGATCTGATAAGTCCGATTCTGATCTAGTACAAGAGGATACGGGAGATGGCTGCAGCAACGTCAGTATAAAAGTAAGAGTGCAGTCGAATCAACAAACCTCCTCCTCATAGCCAAAGTCAAAGAGGGGTGCAGGGGCAGCAGTCGGTACCTCAGTCTGAAACTATCATGTAAAGCAGTGCCAGAAACAAAATGGAGGAACCTTTTACCTTGAGCAAGTCAACATCAACATCATCACCACCGCCATCATCATCATCACTACCCTCAGGGTTAGGTTGCAACCCAGGTGAATCCAACATTGCAGGCTATACCGTGTACAGTTAGTGTGGCTTGTCTGGTAGCGACATGGCAAACACCCACCAAAGCCTCATCTTGGGTACTGTTAGATCCATCAGAAGGATCAATGGAGACCTCCTCTTGATTATTGGAGCCATCAGAAGATTTTCTCTTATCTGATGTGCCATAGTTCGGCGAGTTTGAGCTCCGTACAGGGGGACGCTGTCATGATGAGATAGAATACTCATATGCAAGCCACATTCGTAAACAAGTGACAAACCTTCAACAGCTTCTTTCCTTTATCTGATGTGCCATAGTTCGGCGAGATCAAGCTCAGTAGACTCAGAAAGCCAACCTGTCGTGGTGAGATAGAATGCAAGCCACGTTGGTAAACAAGTGACAAACCTTCACCGTAGCATAGTCCGACGAGTTTGAGCTCCATGCGGGGTTACGCCCAGGCTGTCATGGTGAGATAGAATACTCATATGCAAGCCACAGTGGTAAACAAGTGACAAACCTTCAACGGCTTCATTCCTTCCCGTGGATACGACGTGCTCGCCTAAGTGAGACGGTCAATCAGAGATGCTGCAGATTTTATCACAGTAAGAAGTCTCAACACACCGGACCTTTCTGCTCACCCATCTTAACAGGTTCGAAGTTTTTGCTTTTAGTTGTGTCCGTGAATGAGACCGAGAATGAATGGGTCGGGAATCGGGCTGGTGGTTGTCAGGAAGTCAGGTAAGTTCTTGCACATCACTGGCATTGGCCCAGACCTCGCCACTTTATAGCAAAGTCTGCACTGCAATCTCCTCGTTTCCATCGAGTCTTCCATGCATGCATTTCACGGCATGTATGGAGCGGAACATTGCCTCAAGGCTTCAATGTGACCATGGATGCTATGCACTCGGTCGTTTCCAAGATCCGACGGAGGACACTGGAGTTACAGTCTCGTCAGTCCCGCTGCTTTTCCTAGTTCAGTTATCCCTTCAAGTCAGATACAGTTGAGATCGTCGAGAATTTTGTCCAGTGTCTTGGAGGGATTGAGCGTATCTGCCCTCCCGAACAGCCAATGCATTTTTAACCCATATAGCACACTTCCTGTGTTAGCCACAAGATCAGCCAATTCCATCTGATGGAAAGCGCAGGGAGAGTGCAATATGAGCCAGCTGTGGCCAACAGCATAAACACTAGTAGAGCGGATGAGCAGTGACAAAATCTACACGGGGACCATGAGATATAGGTGCAAGAAGCGTGTGAACTGGATGCAGAGTGGATACCCTTTACATGCAAGTTCACTTGGGAGACACACGAGGTTGTATGATCGAAACGGTCACGACTGTCCCCTGCTTTGGGGATAGTAATGGCATATCTTGTAGCCCAACACACCGGCCCTGGCAAAAGGAGCCATAGATGAGAGACCAAAATTGTTTTGGACGTGCTGTGTCAACCAGACCCAAGCGCCCGAAGCTAGCAAGGGTTTCGTGGAATGATAATGAGCAAGATGGACAGTGGATGCCTGGAAAAACCTCATGACATCGACAAGCCCTGCACTCAAAGAGCTCGATATGTCGGCAGCATCGTAGTATACAATACAGTAATGTCGGCTAGATATATACGGTTTGCAGTTTGACACAAAACTATACAGTACATGGCGAATTCCGCCTCACGCGCCTCAAATCCCAATCGATCGCTTTCACAATCATGATCACTGCCAGTGATTCCATCACTAGTCCATCTCCGAGAATGCCGTCTCCCTGTTGCAAAACGCCATCGCTCTCTCGTACTCCTCATCGAAATCGACGCTAAAGATGGGATCGGGGACGACCATCCCATAGTCTTCGTCGTCGTCGTCATCCTTGTCACCGACCTGCCCTCCGATGACGAAGCGATGGATGGGATCAGGAAGCGACGATGGTGGTGAGCCGGGCCCGACAGGTGTGGCCACCTTCACGGACATGTCCACGACATCGCACCTAGTCTGGTCACGCTGAAACAGACCAAACAGCAGCTCCCATCTGGCGTACCACGACAGGTGCCATCCGCAGAAGCTGTTCCACGATGACGGACTTTGCGGGGACGAAGCGTCCCCCAAAGATTCCGGAGGAGATTGACTGGCAGGCACTGGACTACCGTCTGCAACGAACGTTGAGTCGGATCCTCCGTCTGCCGAGCCGGACGAAGTATACGAGCTCAACGTCGATGTGGACGAGGACGCTTGAATCCGTGGCGAGTCCCATGCAGGTGTGGATGGCGCTGTCGACGCAGATCTGTGGTGCATATCGAACATGAAGAGCATCTTGTGGAGCGTCCACAGAGGGAACTTGAAAAAGCATCGATCCATGTCGACAGAGTGGGGATCCCTCAACGCCGAGATGTCGCCAACGCGGGGAAAGATGGAAGGAGTGGCGTCTTGCTCGTGTCTACTCGGGGGGTGGCTTGCGAGATCGCGTTCCAGTCCCGACGGAGAGGTGCGCGTACATGGTGGCGGGCACTCGACGACATGTGGTTGGGCTGTGTCGAGGCCCGTGTATGCGTCGGATTCCAGTTTTTGTGCATCGCCTTGCTCCACGCGTGTCCACTCTTCATGCCGTGAATTCCAAAGCAACTTCTGTTGGAGAAGGGCACTGCGAGAGAGACCGTGATGGGGGTAGTTGAGTCTCTCCGGAGGGGGGCGGGGCGACGGGGTGGCTTCTCGTATGTCGAGGTTAAAGTGCACCAAAAGGGGGCGGATTGGTATAGGAGACCGGGGTTGGATGGTGGACTCCCGTGTTTGCTCTCGTGGTGCGGGGGCCGTATGGGATACATGCGCGCTTTGGTTGGAATGCGAGTCCGTAGGTTGTGGTGAACCACCGCTGCCACCCTCCACAATCTGAAGACGGGGGCGTTCTGGAGGTGGTGTATCTATCTCGAGGGAATACTGTTCATTAAATGGCGGGAGATTATCACCCATTTCCGGTTCGCCCTCCGTTTCAAAAAGAGGGCCACCACCTTGAGGGTCCTCCATGCAAAAGTCGAGACGGCTGGGAGAACGAGGGGGCGTCTGGGGTTCGTCCGACTCGTCCGACAAGGGTGATGGTAGGTCCATGACGAGATGGAATATAAACAGAAAGCAAGGCAAGCGAGTCCCGATGGTCGCGGGCGTGCTTTATGGTCGATTGCGAGAGTCGAAACAGGCATAAAGCATCGTGACACTCTCAGTCACGTGAATTGGCTTTGTGGACAATACCAAGGTCAACGAATTGAATTGGGTGGATACAGACACACCAGCTTAATTCCTGCCCAATCTCAACGTCGTCTTTCGCATCTTTTCCGAGTGCTCAGAGAACGGCACTATGTAACCCCCCAACGATGCTACCAGCCCAATCCTCTGATCTGAAACGTCGTCGTTCTCCGGCGGCGCGGGAACAACCTGAATGATCGACTGGGTCTCGACGCTGTGGATCTCGATCGTGCCGTTTGGCAAGAGTGTCGTGATGTTTGGGTAGTCCAGACCTATCGGTGTCGGTACGTGTAAAAGACATGTCGTATCACAACTCACAGACAGAGAGCGGATGGCTCGGCCATTCAAGGGTTCCTCTGACGGGATCACCCTCCCCCGTGATAAAGACACCGAGGGTGGTCGCACCGGTCCACGAGAGCAGGAGAAACTCGTTTCCGCCGACGAGGACGATGAAGGGCTTGACCGGGGTTGGGTCGTCCACTGCCTGGTTGACCGGAAGCACAGGAAACATCTGGGCAGTGTGCAGATCGATAACATTGTAATACTGGCTGTCCGCGACGCAGAGGTACTGTCCCGCGCGTCGTGCTAGCTGAGCTCCCGGTTGGAACGGAATTTCCTAGTCTTCCGTCAGCACCACAGGGGTTCATCAAGTCGACTCGCACCAACCCGGGAGTAAACCAGACGTTCTTCAGATAAACTATACAGCGCAATAGCGTTACGCTTTATGATGCAAAAGTCAACCGGTTGCAGTTTGGTGGAAGTGTCTTGTGCTGTGGGTGCGACTCGGGACAGATGGTGTTGGTCGACGGCAAACGTTTCCACGTGCCGGATGGGCTTGATATTGGGCACGGGGTCGAGCGAGGGTAAGGTATAGAAGTGGAGTTGGCGATCTGTGAATGCATCCAGAGTGGGGTCGCATGTGACAATAGCGTGTGCTTACCGGACAAGATCAACACACGGGACATGTAGGGGATGAGCACGAGCTCGTCGATGGGTTTCCCACTCGGGAGGCTCTGACGTGAGAGCAGCGCGTACGAGGCTTGCTGAGGCAAGATGTCACGCGTGCCCAGGACATGACCAGCAGACTCACCGGGTCAGGCTGAAGAGCGTATCGCAACAGCTCGCCGTTGTTGCACCCCACGTAGACCTCGGACCCTGAATCCCATGGGGTCAGGGAGATGAGATGGTACGGTCCAGAACTGCCATGCATACCGAGTGCCTGGGCAGATAAGACATGACTGGCAGTTATTGCGGGTATGAGGGGTTGTATGAGGTAGGGAGGGACGCTGTCGGTGGGCATGGCACAAGTCAGAGGTTGGTACGTAAACGTGACACTCCCATCTTTCCTTCTGACCATGCAGACATCCCACAGAAGAGCGTCCATCTCCATAGCACATGCCAGAAGTCCTACCGGTCGCGAGTCGCCTTTGGGCACGGCATTGCTCCAATCAGCAGCACCAGGACCAGACGCCGAGAAATGGGTCGAATCGTGGACCCACGTCCATGCCAGAAGTCGGTGCCCCAGTATCTCATACGACACGCTACTGACGCTCTCGGCGCATGCAGCCCTTATCGACTCGCGCATCGTGGCCGTAGACGCGGACTGCAGTGTAGAAGACGCCTGCGATGCAAGTCTGACACTCGTTCCCCGCTGTCCGCTCTCATGCATCCTCACAGCTGCTCCTCAGGGAAGATATCTCGTGTCTGGCAGTCAAGGCCGTGCCTGGCGCCCAAACAGCTTCCCCGTTTCACGGCCTCTTTGACGTACGGTCCACCTCTTCTCAATTACATCCTTATCTGATTGTGTCTAGTTCTCCGACGTGAACGCATTCCTGACCTTGGCCGCTACCCGGCACACGATTCCTCCTCACGAACTCAAAGCAAACCCCCGCGCAGACCAAATCATGTCTGCGGCGCGCTCTGGTCGTGTCCCCGTCCACCTTGTCAGCAGTGCGTATCTCTATACATCATCCTTCCCACCTCTTGATGCGCAATAGATTTGTCCGAGAAGAACTTTCTCGAAACGGTACCTTACGACGCCACCATAATATCTCTACTGGCTGTTTTCGCCCGCGGAACACACAGGGGTAGGAAATCTATCAAACAACGACGCGAACCCATGCTCAACGTGTGTACAGTACTTATATCTTCACCCTCGCCATCCGGCGGGTATCTTGGCATGGTATCTGACATGGGCCTTTTATCCTGGTTCTCTGCCTTTGCAGAACGAACCCCGGCATTCCAATCATACCTCTCAAACTCGCTTTGTGCACTGACCCTTCCTTCCCTTCACGTATACTCTTCTGTCGTCGTAACATCTAGCACGGCCCAGGTCCTCGATGTCATGCGACTCATGAGCGAGCAAGGCGTGAGCAGCGTCGCTGTCATCGACGACGAATCAGGAACACTGTTGAGCGCAGTGAGCGTCACTGACGTTGGCAAGGTGCGACGACCCGTTTACGCACATACACGGCTCCAACATTGATCCATCGCGCCAGATAGTAGTTCCTTCCCAAAGCAATCACATCCTTTCCACGGCCGTGTATCAATTTATCGCACAAATCAAGGTTTGACCGTTGTCATCCATGTCTGCGCCCGATACTAACACCGACACAGGAGCCCGATGGGCTGACAGACGGTGTTGACAAATATCCAGGTAAGGGGGCATCTCACACCAACGAACACACCACCGCCAACGTCATCCCGCAGTCTACGTCGTATTCCCCACCAGCACGCTCTCGTACACCGTCCAGAAGCTCCTCGCCAGTCCGTGCCCTCTTTGTCCACGCGCACAGCCCATCTGATCCGCACCCCATAGCCAACTCGCACCGGCTCTTCGTCACCGACAACGACTTTTCGCTCTCGTCGTCGCCTTCCCCGTCTAACCTGGGGAGTGGCAACCTCTGCGGCATCGTCTCCATCGTCGACAGTGAGTCCCCGTTTCTCGTTCTTTCAACACATGCTACACTGCTACACCTTTCGCTTTTCTTTTCTCCTGCCCCTGGTTGCTCGCGCAGTTCTCTCCCTCTTTGCGCGCATCGCCAACATTCCCGACGTTGATCCAACCCGACGGATGCGCCACCGTCGCGCCTCGTCGTCATCTTCCCAGTCCTCCCAGTCTGCGCTCACTCGTGATCTCTCGGCCAGATCGCGCTCGAGCAGCCGGACGAGCATGCGGCTGAGCGCGAGCCCTCGCATCGTCGCGACCACTGCGGACAAGCGCAACTCCATCTCTAGTCTGGACGCATTTCAGTGGTCGGAGCTGGTTTCGCCTCGCAAGGAAGAGCATAGGTGATGTGATTCACTGTGCCGTTTAGCAATAAACCCATTCAATTCGCATGTACTATCTGAATCGTCACGGTGGTTTGTACGCTCGAAATGTATCCTTTTACCTCCAAAGCCAATTGTAAACGTTTAAACGCTAGTTTATGTAAATATGAGAACGCGCCAACCCACGTTGCGCCGACAGTCGTTTCGAGAGACAACGTAGTGCATACATGCAGAAACCTAAACACGAAGAAATGCGTACGAAATGCATGCGTCGAAGCCGATAGTGAAATAAAACATTCTAAAGTCTGAATCTAGAACATGAGACATTAATTGAGGGGCGAACATACAATAAAAGTGACCGGCACAAGTAACATCAATTACTGCACCGCGTGGCCATTGTCGTTCTGCGCAGAGGCGTTCCCCTCTTCCCTCTTGGTGCCAATGACCTTGGCGAGGTCGCTAATCCTCTGCGAGAGCCCCTCAAGCATCGGCCTGACGCCCTCCCTGACCTCTTCGGCAACACGGTGGACCTTGTCGCCAACCGACATGTCCGGGGTCGTGACAATGTCGCGCAGATCCGTAATGGTTTTGGAGATGTCGGGATAGGTGGATTGAAGGGTGTGCGGAAGCGCAGCAGTAGACTGTTGCAGCTTTTGCAGCTCCTGAAGCATGCTGTCCGACAGAGCATGGATCCGCGTTTGCGCGCCGGTGATGGACGCCGAAGCTAGCCCCTGAATGGAGTTGGCGGTCTCAATCGCCTTTTGCCTGTATAAAAGTGAGCGTTTATAACGAGTGCGTAAAAGACACATTGACTCACACAAGGGCGCTTTGTTGCTGAAGCTGCCTGAGATGCTCCGAGGAGTAAACATAAACATTGTCCCTCAGGTGTTTCGAGATGGCATACACCCGCTGGTACTGGTACTGACACTCCGATGACATTGAAGTCGGCGAACTTGTACCAGATTCGCTTCCCACCTTGTTGACGGCGCTCTCGAAGTAATCGACGATAGGAGCAAATTTCTACACGTGCGCTTGTCAGTTATCTCGAGTACCTCAAAGTCACGTGCAAGGCACCTTATCTATACCCTCTGCTACGCCGACCGCAGGGGTCTTGACGTTCTTGTCAAACTGCTGGTTTGCGGACGAAACGACAGTATCACGTCGTTCCCTCACGTAAGAGGCGACTTCTTCTGGCTTAACCTTGAAGGGGTAGGGATACTTTTGCTCGATGACATCGAGTCCTTTGTTGGCAAAGCCATCCGCAGAGACAATGAGGGGTGCGAGTCGAACCTGGAGCGGCTGGGAGAAGTTATAGGCAGTTTGGGTGATCACCTGCGCGGCGTGATAAGGAGAGCGGGTGAGCACATTCGAAGAGAGGGTCGAGTGTATCTGATCCAAAGAGGACGCGATGATAGGGATAGAAGCGACGCGAGTAAGAACGGTGATCTCGGGGATCTGTGGTTGAATGGGCGTCTCTGGTTGGGATTGGGTAGCGGCCGCCATGAGAGGAGCGGGCTTAAAACGAGGGAATGGAGAGGAGGAAAGTTGTGACGCGAGAACATATCAGGACAGGGTTCATATACTTTTTGTGGTGTGCCATGTGATTTTCGTGTAGCGCGCCTGTCACAACATGTCACAAAAGTATTATCTGCGCAGCACACGACCCCTCCACGCTTTTCACGCGACGTTGACCTGTCGAGCGCGGATCATTGTTGCCATCACTTGTAGATTTTATCTACTACGACAGCTGGTATAGCGTTCGGTGACTTTCAACCCCTGTCCCTAGGGGTCCTTTATGAATCACGGGAGCGAGATATTATCTCTCTCCAACGAATGTGATATAAAACACGGAATCCGACAGATCGTCTTCGGAGTTCGGAGATGAAAATGACCGACGCCGCTAGACCATCCTCGATCCGCTGGACATGGGTGATACGAGTTCGTACACTGCTGGATCCAGCCTCGCAACCTCTGTATTATGTTCATCCAGAATTGCGTGGTGGCATTGCGTTCGCAGTTTCCGCGTGTGGCTAGTACCGAACTCAAGACCGTGCAGTGTCAAACGCTCCGAGTCGGTCGGAATCACATGGAAAGCGGTTAACATCTTTCCGTCGCTTGCACTGAAGCTTGACGAACGTGTCCGATAGGCCCAACGAGCCGCGTGATTATAACGATTGATCGGGAGTTGTGTGGGTGGTCTAGTTCGGCAGTGATGACAGAACAAGAGGGCAACGTTTCAAAGACCTTATCACACAAGATAAGTCACCACTGAAAATATTCCGTGCGCACACCATACGATAATCTGGTATGATCGGCGTGACGGGGCCATGTGACGTCATCGATATGGTGTGATTGCCCTCAGAATCGGCGTGCTCGGGATAACAAGTCGGTAAAGCCAAAGGTCCCTTTCTAGGAGTAAATGTCTTGTAGCACGGCGAGCGAGCATTTAATATCTCGAGATTCTGCGGCAAATGACTCTCGTGCGGACCGCGGCCCGCCTTGCCTGCGGAGCGATTCCAGGACCCTCGGCCACTCCCGGAGAGTTATCAATACGAAGACAAGCATTACGTATTTGAAACGAAGTGTGATTTTCATCTTTCTTGTCTACATTGGCACGTCGCCGACAATGTGCATCCCTAGATTGTTATCAACCCTACAGGGACAGTGTGTCTCGGGCTCTGCAAACCACATTCGTATCGATGTTTGACGCGTTTCCTTAGCCTTTCCTGCACAGGATATGAAAGGGCTCGGAAAACCATCTGAGGACCCGTGAGGATACAGCAATTCTGGGGATCAACTTCTTTGTGACCACTGTCATATAGTCTCTTTTTGAATATTGCAGCACCCTCGGCGCCCTGCTGCTACTTCCAAGTTTCCTGTAAAGGTCTACTTGCATGACGGGTAAGTGAACCAAAGTAAAGCGCTTGATGCAGACACAGTAATTTGTGCACACCTTCATGTCGTCAGTTTCCTGCAGTTCTCATCATCCCACGAGTTATATAGCCAGGCACAGCACGTATCACAAGAGCGTTCAGAGGTTTGGGTGAACATTGGATATCGTCTCTGTCTTTGGATTTCTCGCGTGCGACGAACCCAAGGTAGACGGAAACTTTGGGTTCAAGGACCAATGGCTTGGGCTACTTTGGGTATGGGATAACATTGCAACATTCGGTGGTGAGGGCCAAGTCACTCGTGGGTAAGATGTACACTTAACATGTTGGAACAGGAGACCCAGAGAACATTCAACTTACGGGCCTCTCTGCGGCTATGCGCTTGATGCAATGTTTTCTGTTTCGATCTGATGAATACTCACCCAAAGGAGCACATTCTGTTCATCAGATCTTGCATCATATATCTCGGCTTCCGGTAGGACAGAGCTCTCCCGTCAGATCTGCTAGGCTAGAATCGAATGCCATCATGTACGTACCTCTAGTGTCTATGCTAGATCCAAAGCTCACCACGATCAAAGGGTCGCTCCGAAGACGGCGGCAGAGCTTCGTCTGTAATTTGAAGCTCTATGTTGTGCACTGGCACTTGACCCAAAGTCCCCCGATATCCTCGATACGCTCCGGGACCCCCAAAGCGTTCCTCCCGAAACCCTGATGGATATCATCGAAACGAACGCCGTCGGTGTCTATAATGGGACTTCCGCGGCTGTCTCGATGGCTCATGGATGGCGACCGACCCCGATCCAATGACGTGGCAGCGCAGTGGCAATTTCGCTAGGAAGTTCCGCGAAAAGGGCGTGAAGAGCATCGTCGTCGGGAACGTCTCAGAGGAACGGTACTTGTATTCCATTTCAGACCCCATAAGCAGCCCAGCCAACGTCATCCCGAACCTATTGCGGTACTATCCACAATCGATCGTCGACGCGTTGCTTCCAATGTATCCAACAATGCGACACCCAAGGAGTCGCAAAAACTTTTTGGAGACATTCTAAGCGACGGGTAGATCAGTATATCTGTGCGATTGCGCGTGAGAGATTTGCAACGCCCCGGTTTCCCTGTGCTGCGGTATGAGATACGGTGGACGCCAGAACAGCTTCAGCGCGAAGGTAGGCGATGCCCCCTTTTTTTTCTTCGGTCGTGTTCACATTGGGATGACGAACTTTGTCGCAGGGTATGTGACCCACGCCACGGATCGCTGTCTGTGGATGGTGCGCATCCCGAGTCTCAACTTGCCCCAGAAAGAAAAAGCCCTTGAGTGGCTTGATGGATCGATAGAGGGGTCGAGGTGCTAGAGAGCGAGGGTCGTTCGGATAGGCCGCTCGAACACGCACTCATGCTCAAGGAGGACCAGAGCATCAAGTGGTCGGAGGACACGATGGGAGCATTTCCTCGGCATTGCAGAGGTCCTTCCTGATGAACGGAGCACCTGATTTGAACGTCACAGCGGTATGTTTAACAAACAAAGGGTAAGGAAAAGAGGCTGCAGTACCATGTGAGGAGCGGGCATATTCCAGCTGGATATATAGGCTGAGGTACCTGGTGTTATTAATGGCGTGTCTACCAAACCATAGGATCCGAGGCTATGCTTTAACGAATTTCCTGGTGACGCATTCGAATACTTCGACAGATATGGAGGATTTGATCATGTTGTCTGGGGTCAATTAGCAACATTTCAGCCGTCCATACATTTAAAAAACCCACAATTATTATGAAAGGTCTGGAAAATTGTTATCAAAGAATGGTAAGTTTTCCATCACTCCCGTTTTCTTTTCAACTGCGAGAAAAACTTCTACAACGTGGTACATGGACTCGATCGCCCTCGACGACTCAAGGTTTCGCCAACGCTTGCTGATCAATTGTCTCATCCATAACGAGTGAATAAGCGCCGATACACGTAAGGAAGAAAACGTGTGTGCGAATTGAACTATCTTGTGTACCGCGAGTCAAATTCAGTCCACCACTTTGTTTCTTGACGCTTTGAGTCCTGCGGGTTGTGTCTTAGAATAATGTCGTCGACGGGTGCGTAGCGATCGTCGGGGAATGATCCTACCATGCTGACAATTCGGTAAGGCCAGACTATAATTGTCGGAGACTCCGACGACTTCGATGCGATATTTTCAGTCTCTTTCCATCCGGATGGAGCGCATTTACTCGGTGGGAACCAGTACGGTATTCGACGATGGCTGTTTGCAGGGGGTGAAGAAAGGGGAGCCCAACTGGAAATGGACTTGAATGCCCTTGCTGTGTCAAGAGACCACAAGTGGGTTGTATGCGGGATTACGAATGGGGCATGCGTTTTGGACGAAAGTATCCAGGAAAAGACCGTCGAGATGGAGAGTATGTTTGTGGGTGCCGTGGACGTCTCACCCGATTCGACCAGGTTCGCGACAGGTACTGACGACAGGCCCGAAGTCAACATTTGGGACATCAAAACGGGCGAAAGATTACTTGGCCCGCTCAAGTACGACGATTACATCGCAACGGTCCAATTCTCCCCCGACGGCGAGCGCATTGCCGTTGTGGTCAGGTCTCACGGTATCCACATCCTCGACAGTAGCACTGGTGACCAGTTCATCACCATCAGGGCTAGCATACCTACTTGGAGACCGTTCACTGCCCTCGTATGGTTGAATGATGGGCAACAAATTCTTGCTGTCACGGGCACGAATGAAATCAGGGCTTTTGACGTATCGACGGGGTCACAACTAGGTGCTACAATGCAGGTTCACAATGATGACAATAGGGTCGTTTCTATCGCTATAGCTGGCAATGGGAAGTTTCTTGCTGCCTCTGCATCAAGGTCCGTGTCGCTCTGGGACACCACAACACTCGCTTCGATTGGCCCAGTGATCGAGGATGATCAGAATATACGGTCAATCACACTCTCTCCAGATTCGAACTATCTCGCAACTGGAGGGTATGATGGGAGTATCAGAATTCGTCATCTCGGCAACATTCTTCCGGACTCGTACGGCCCGTTCGATGTAAGCGTTTGTGCATTCACAATCAGCTTCTTGAAGTTACATGCTGCCATTCCCTTTAGGTGCCTACTGAGGAAAAAGCAGGCTCGGAACCTAAAGTTGGGCCTGAACAACAGCAGGACTCCTCTCCGGTAAGAATCTCGAGGCATTGTCTGCAATGTAGTCATACTGACCTCTGTATTCCTACACAAGGGGAAACCCAGTGATCCACTCCATGTACGACTCTGAGTTTTCCTTTGTCGAGGTTGATTTTCATAGCGCGCATAAGGGAGAGGTACCGACTGGTGAACCTGGACCCCAGTTTGATTTTGGCGATGTATGTGCTACTTTCGTCGTCCTCGTGTGTTCGTACTGACGCCGCTGGAGCTATCGTCCTCGGGTTCCTCCGCCCATGTTCATGAGGTCGAGATAACGTCACCGGGTTCGTTGCGGGTCTCGTCGCTAGATGTCTTTCGCATGACATCCTCTCCAGACACACGTCCCAGGGGGCGCCTTCGGACTGCCGACTCGTCTGGAGGCATCCAGGCCGTCAAACGGTGGCTGCAGACGACCATGAAGAGGGGCGAGAAGAAACAGGACTCACACCAGTTGGATGACCTTTCCAGAGATTCCAGCAGGCCTGTGAATCTCGAATCTCGGTCCCACTCGCAGCCGCAAGAGAACCCTACAAGCGCCGGCCCATTCAGAATGGCTATGGGTCAACGTAAGCGGGTGAGCGTTCACCGTTTTTTTTTTCTTCCAGAAGACGCGTGGTCTGATGAATCATCGCAGCGGACGATTGCGGTCCCCGCTAGACGAGATCCCGCCAAAAAAAGACGTGCAAAACAAGTTCGTTGATTATGCGGCTCTTCGCTGACGCAGTTGCTTATCCCTCGTCAGACCAAAAAGGATACCAAGTCTGTGGAAGCAAGTCGTGCGACCAACGGCTCGTCCAATAGTGGACGAGGTCAAACAAATCTCAAGACCACGCAGGCCGTATGTTTCTGTTGCGATGATAGATCCCTCGCGACTGTTCACTTCTATCACATCAGCCGAACGACACATCTCAGCCCTCAGCCGCGACGGGGATCCACGTTACGGTGTGCATTCACTCCCGTAACATATGCTCTCAGACTGACGGAATATATCAGGAGGAAGCGGGGGATGCCCGAGTCTCGGTCGCATTCAGTTTCAAATTACCAGCATGGATGTGCTGTGTTCGCACGAGTACGGAAGATGGGAGGCACTGATAATCTGGCGATTGCACGCATCACACTGATGCGTGGTTTTACATATATGGTTAACATTCGTTTGGTGTCTTATTGTGCCTCAGCATTGGTGCGAGCTCTTCAACCGTACACGTGGTCAAGCCTTCTCGAATATACCCTCCCGACGGTCACGATATTGGCTAGTGTTAGAAT
Source organism: Sutorius eximius (assembly GCA_038089815.1). Lineage (NCBI taxonomy): Eukaryota > Fungi > Basidiomycota > Agaricomycetes > Boletales > Boletaceae > Sutorius > Sutorius eximius. Next base: position 2,186 of record JBBPLN010000284.1, on the reverse strand, counting down.
ATGAGTGACCGACCGAGAATTTAAGCTAAGGCTGAATTACGAGCCGGAAGAATCGACCGACAGTGTTGCATTTCTCCTGGAGGATCCAGAAATAAACGGGTGTGAGATCTGTGAGAGTCGACAACATCTCCAGCACTAGCAAATCTGTGAGCTGGTCGGCCAACGCGGCTAGTAGACGGTTGGAGTCACGGTAAGTAATGGATAATACCATAAAGGAACGAAAAAAAATGCTACACCCGCACGACGTCATTTCGCGGATCGGACTCGAAGTGACGATAAGACCGCCTTCAATGAGCGCTGACTCCTAATAGTCATCTCGACGGGGATGACCAAGAATAAGCGCCGAGGACATGCGGCGTCTGTCCTAGCGAAGAAAACGTGCTCATGAATCCTTCTTCCGATCAGCACACCACTGGTCAAGACCGTTCAACCTGAAAGCGTTGCTTCCTGATACTTTGCGTCCTTCACAACCCTGGAAATAATGTCGTCGGCTAATAACAGTGCGTGGGCCTCGTGCCCAGTCACGACTTGTTCTCCAAAGCTGACAACTCTGTAAGGCGATGCTATAGTGATTGAAGCCGCCGCCGCCAACACCAATGCCATTTTCTCTCTTTCTTTCCACCCAGACACGACGCACTTATTCAGCGGCAGTAAGAGTGGATTTCGACGATGGCGGGTTGCCGACGGTCAAGAAATGGGCAAAGAAATACAGGGAGAAGACGCAGTCATCTATGCCATTTCCGTGTCAATGGATCACAAATGGGTAGCCTGTGGGACTTCGAAAGGGGTAAATATCTGGGACGCAAAAACGCAGGAAAGGACAATCGAAGTGGAGAGAACAAAATATGTAGGTGCAGTGGACATTTCGCCCGACTCGACCCGGCTTGCCACAGGTACTGGACACGACCACAATGAAGTCAATATCTGGGATATCAAGACAGGGGAGAGATTACTGGGCCCATTCCAACAGGATGCTTATGTCGCAGCCACTGAATTCTCTCCCAACGGTGAACACATCGCCGTTGCCATTGAGTCTCGTGGTATATTCGTCTACGATAGTCACAATGGGGACCAGTTCATCAAAATCGAGGTTAATATACCTAACTGGTCCCCATTAACTCCCCTCGCCTGGTCAAGCAATGGCCAACAGATTTTCACTGCATCTGGTGATCGTAAAATCAAGGCTTTTGAAGTACCGACCGGATCACAGCTTGCTGAGTCCCAGATTCTCGGTACAGACGAGGTTGTGTCTATTGCTCTAGCCGCCAATGGCAAGTTCCTTGCTACCTTTGCATCCAGCACTGTCTCGTTCTGGGACACGTCAACGCTCGCCTCAATTGGCCCACTCGTCGAGGATAGTCAAAGAGTAAGGTCAATTGCACTCTCGCCAGATTCCAGCTGTCTCGTAACTGGAGGATTCAACGGGAGCATCACAATTCGTAATCTCAATGGCATCCTCCCGGACTCGTACGGTCCGTTCCATGTAAGTTTCACTACGCCCGTCCCTCGAGCCGGTCACATATTGCCCTTCGCCCGTTTTAGATACCTAGTCAACAGCCTGACCCGGAAACACCTAACGATGGGCCTGAACAACAGCCTCCGGTACGAACCCGACACCTTTTCGGCCACGTACTCGCACTGACTCCTGCATTCCTAACAAGGCAAAACCAAAACCCGGTGGCAGCAATCCGCTCGAGGTATAACTTTGAGTTTTCCGTTGTCAAGATTAATTTTCATGACTCTCACAAGGGCGAGGTACCGACTGGTGAACCTGGACCCCAGTTCGACTACGGCGACGTATGTGCCGCTTTCGCCATCCTCGTGTGTTCGTACTGACATTGCTGGAGCTCTTGTCTTCGGGGTCCTCCGACCATGTTCATGAGACCAGGGTAATGCAATCAGGTTCGTAGCAGGTCCTGTTTCCAAATGTGCTCAGTGTGACGTCCCCTCCGCGTACAGATCCCGAGGGGCATCTTCCCACTTCCGAGTCATCTGGCATCCAAGCTGTTAAACGGTGGCTCCAGACTGCCATGAAGAAGAGGGAGAAAGACCAGGAGTCGCACCAGCTAGACGCCCTCCAGAGAGAGCCCAGTCGAGCTGTGAATACCTGGTTCCGTTTCAGGTCACAGGCAGGAGAAGACACCACGAACGAGGGACCGTCCACAATGGCCGCGGGACAACGCGTA
>JBBPLN010000283.1:0-27232 GCA_038089815.1 Sutorius eximius | reverse complement strand
CCAGGGAAAAGTCCGACTCGGGAAGAGTCTCCAAACGTCGTCGAAAGCATATTATCGGGTGACGATGGCGTCCCTCAAGCAATTCAAGAACACCATCATTGGAAGTCCATCAGCGATGACATGCTACAGCGCGGCGAGAATAAATGTGCATTTGTAACGCCATACTCGCAGGCTGTCAACCACCCGCCTGCGTCCGGAGAACCCCAGGGTTCGCAAGGCAATATAGGTGTCATACCATATCTTCCATCTCCTACGGTACAGAGAGTGGCTTACTACGTAGTCCCTCACCCTACGCTCTGAGGTTGCGCTATCGTATTGGCACACGGACTTGCATACACCGGACCGAGCCGCAATGAACAAACCGAACAGAGGTACTGCATTGAACGATTCTAAGCGGAGGAACACGAGTTACACAAGTGGGCAAGTTCAGGGCTTTTTTTCGACGAAAAATCAGATAGTGTACATGCATCAGCAAATCTACAACATCCTTTTTTGCACTTTTCCAGACTTGTGCCTTTCCAGCCCACGTCAAAAGTGTACAAGCGTGAAAGGCGCCGAAAAGTGTCGTAAATATTAAAAGTAGGTGTTTGCTACTGTTTACATGGTCAGTGAAATCTTTCCAAAGTCCGTCACACCTGCCTCGCTCGTCCTCTCACTTCCTCATCCGCGCGTTCACCATAACGACACCATGACCGGGACGGATAGGCGACACGATACCATGCCTGTCACAACGACAACGAGCTGAGGGCGGCATACCACCAGGCACCATTGCCTCGGACAACAGCAAATCCATTGGCGTACGCATCACCACAAAGACGACGGCTTGGCAATGTAACAGCGTGCCCATGTCCCCTCGTCGACCGAGAAATAGCTGCACGAGGTAAAGTATGGCAACATCACGCTGGTCTCGTACACGGACCCTTCACCATCGATTTCAGCACCTCGGGAATGGGCCAGAATGGGCTGTTCGTGGACATCAAGCCGGCGGTGCCTGCGCCGTGACATGCAGCGCACTTATTGAACGGGACCGTGGAGGCGCGGATCGCAAACACGCATTTGGAGTCACTTCCGCTCAGGGCACGCGCACGACGGGGATGAGGTCGAATGGGGCGATGCATCAATGCGCCTCTCACGGCAACGATGGCGACCACCAATACCAACACTACGGCAATGACGACAAGGGTGTGCCTACTACACCAGACGGCGAGGATAGGAGCGAGTCGGAGTGACCAAACGGCATGCGATGACGCCAGGTCCAACGGCACATCTAGTACCTACCCCAGCGATAGGGACGATAGAGTGGTCTAATAGCGTGTCCATGACCACTACCAGCACGGAGGACACTGACGGCGGGAGTGCCAAACGGCATGCCAGCCATGATGACAGCAGCGGCGCGCACCCACGAGCGGGACGACGGTGACAGACACAGTGCAGGCAAGGGTGACGTAGCGTCCACCACCGTGAAGATAGTGAGGACGAGAGCGACCCAACGGCGTGCCTACACCCACCCCCAGGCTCCAGCGAAGACGACAGGAGCGGGATGTCCCATGCCTGCCACGACGAAGACAACGGCGAAGGTAATGCAACGGTACACCCCCATCACCATCACCGCAACAATGAAGTACCCAAGTAACACCATGGCATATCCACCAGCACCCGCACGACGACAACGATAATGACAATGGCGGCGGCAGCAGCAGAAGTGACGCAATGTGATCTCTGCGGTGATGGGGATGACGATGACCCCATGGCACAGCTACCACCGCAGCGGCGTGCACGCACGAGCGGGACGATGGCGACAGAGACAGTAGCGACCACCACCACCATGAAGATGGCGAGGACGAGAGCGACCCAACGGCACGCCACACCCACTCCCGGTACGGGGACAGCAGGAGCGGGATGTCCCAACGATATGCCTGCGACGATGAAGATAACGGCGAAGGCGAGGGCAATGTAATAGTACTTTTCAATACATTTTCGATACCATAAAAGTCAGTCGAAGTTCAGATGCATGAAAAGTACGGGAAAAGTAAGATAAAAGCAGATGAATCTACTTATTAAAGCACTGGTTTCCTTTTCTGCTTTTGTCTGCTTAGGTTGCCAAAGGTTTGGAAAAGTGTGGAAAAGCATGTAAAAAGTAATGTGTAGTTTTGCTGATGGGCCATGAGTGCAATCGCACCCCCGTACCCCTCGTCTACAACGACTATGATCCGACACACGCGTCAGAAACGTATCGAATGCCATGGAATATCAATGTAGTAGGTCTAAGTTTAATTTCGCGACCGTAGTCCTGGGGATTCCCGGATTGACTCACAGGTGAGATATGCCTCTTTTTGTACTATGCCCTACGCCTCATTGGTGATAGATGGGTTGGAGGAAGCGTCCCAGACGCTTGCGCCTAGCCTATAGTGGCTCTGGCACGTACAAGTATTAATAAATTTAAATCGCGGTCTATTCCGTATCTATCAATTATCTCCCTCTTCCGAACAAGCACGTGCCAGAGCAAGCGCCGACATGGATGCTCGAATCGTGTGTCCATGTTACATCCTTCCCCTCAACCCCTCCCGAGCGCTGAACGTCTGCCATCAGTCCCTCCATGTCGCCCACGGAGTTCGAACACATCCGCCTAACAAGTGAGTTCTCGCTCTTATCATTCTATCGATCAACGTAGATCAGTTCTACAGACATCACACTCGACGTCAAAGAGCAGTTTGGCAGCACTGTAGACAACGCTGTATTCGGATGGGAAGGCGGGACTGTTAACCAGGAGATTGTAGCTGATCTTTCCCCTGGTCGCAAGCATCTGGAACGGTTCATCCCCTTTGCGTGAGATATCTGGTACCTGCGGGTAGTAAAGCTTGATTCTCACCATTCATTTATCTCAGAGAACTGTCTGCTCAGGACCGACCTACCGTATCGATTCAGTACCAATCCCAGAATGGGAGACAGACTCTTCTCATCGACTTGGATCTTTACGAAGTCATGGCCAAAGCGAAGGAGAACGATTTCGCGGAGAGAGGTGAGTCGTCCCGCCCTATGTTGAACATATCTCACGTCGATTTTCGAAAGCGTACACCAAGCTCTCCAGCAACATCGAAATAACCATTTGCTTCTTTCCCCCTCGTGGGACTCCTCCAACGCTTAAATTTCCCTCGTTCGACAGTAATATCCTCCGCGTATGCCCTCGGTGAGCGCACTTCGCATCTCCAATAATCGCGCAAACTGATCGTTGAAGCTTCCGAGTGCTGGTCATAGGAAATGTGCGTTTGTTCTTCCACATGTTTGACGGCGACCGATCACTGATAGACAAAACTTCCAGAGCGGTGCTGGAAAATCTACTTTGATTCAAACAGTGTTTGGGGTCAAGGAAGTAGTGAGTCCACTCTATATCACCTGCCGAAATTGCGTCCACAAACAGCTTTTTCCAGGACATTTCCGACAGTCGACGAGGAAATGCAGTCATTGGCCAGGAATTCCCTGCAGCGAACAACCTGCCCTTTGTTCTGCATGACAGTCTCGGATTTGAAGCAGGCGACAGCGGCAATTTAAAAATAGTGAAAGACTTTGTCAGTGATCGACTAAAGAGGAAGGATTTGAAGGAGAGACTGCACGCCGTTTGGTAAGGCGTCCCATGGTGATCAAGCCGTAACTGAGGAGGGACTTCAGGGTCTGCCTTGCGGTTCCATACGCCAAGGGACGGTTTACTGAATATGGTACTGAGACCTTTATCAAAGACAGAAAAAAAATCATGGGTGATGGTGCGTAACCCCAAAGGTCGCAACATTTGGACATCCCACCAAACCACTCTAGTGCCACTTATTGTTGCGCTGACACAACGCGACCTGTTGGACAAGTTGCTGATCATGAACTCGCGTAGTGAGGGTGCCGGCTTCAAGACAGTAGAGGACGCGCAGCCCTACATCACTGGCCGAAGAAACGATTTTTTGAAGGAAATCTGCAAGGATCCCCTCCTCAAGATCACGGGCGGCGTCGAGATACCACACGTAGCCGTCTCTGGTACGTCCTACTTTGATCTCTTCTATGATATTGGGTTCACAGCATGGCAGCGGAAAATTATTTTGAGGGGGGTCCAACCCTTTCCAAGCTCGTCGAGGTGACGACTTCTGAGATTGGAAAGTTCATGCGAGCCGATCCGGAATATGCTGCGGCAATTGGTAGGCGGTGAGCAGCGTGCGTGATGTGCTGCTGGATTGGCATGATGGGAGATGCCGATACGCGGGTTGACAAGTTCGTCATAGCATATGCCCTCTTCGTCACATGGATGTCTGGGTCTTTTCGCCTTGTATACTAGAAAGAAGAATAAACTCTTGCTATTGTGGTGTTGCGAATTTGAGCGCCAACCTCTGGTAGAACTTTGGCGTGAGTTTGGCATTGTGGCAACAAGCGGTGAGAGCTGAAAATCGGCTATGTCCGAGTGTGTTCCTGCATGTTCGTTTGTGCGCTGGGACGAAATAGACGTAACCGCACACGTTGGGAGGGACAGGGGCCGAGAGGACGAAGGAGGCAGGAGGCCAGAAGCGCGGGAGATGCCGAGGGAGTGACTTTAGACGTGAGACGGAGCCTGTACATAGCAACCAACCCACCTATCCTGCGAGGACAGACGGTGTGTCACGGTCTCGGGTCGGGACCTCCCCAACGTACTGTACGATTGTGAGACTCACGGCATATTTTTTGTGTGATCACCTTGATCGTTGTATGCGCTGATATGTTGCAGGCATAAACCAACAGATATTGGCCGCCTCCATTTACCATCAAAGACATACGCTCGTATCTGCTAAGGCACGCACTTATCTTGTAACCTCCAGCCAGCCTTCTTTCCCTCCCATTCCTGCCACCACTCTTCCGATCGAACCACCCCATTCAGTCGCTCCCTAGCCAACCGATCCAGCTTGAGGCGAGGTGACCGGTGAGGGTCCAGCACGGCCGAGGATCAATTTGTCATTCGTCTTCATCCGGACGTATGCCGCGCGGGCCGCCACACTTATAAGACGTGGAGCGCAGGGCCCCTGCAGTCGCCGCCCTCACCTGGACACACACTTTCTCTCATCCTGCCATCCTCTCCCGAGTCGCCGCTCGTCTTCTCTTCCACCACCCACAGAAACAAACACTTGAAGATGCCGCGGCCATTGCCGTCCCTGCCACTGCCACCGTCACTTGCGCCCCATCCCCGCCATCGGTAGTACCGCTGCTGTGCCAAACGGCAGGGTGAGTCCCGCTCACGTTCACGTTCTACTACCCGTTCCCGAAATGGTCACTCGACCGTGAGTGCGGGGCGATCTGACGATCCGGACCCCCAGTCCAGTGGGCTACTCACGCCGGCCCTGTCTTTCTTTTTATTTTTCTTTCGGGATCCTCCGCTCTCGGGGGATCCCTCTTACATACAGTCAAGAAAATGTAGCATTTCTTACACCCACGGCTCGTGTTCGCTTGAGCCAAGATCACCGATCTGAGGCCCAATTCAACCCGCCTCAATACTACTGTTACAGCCTTTGTCGCAATCACACACGCAGTCCGATTTCGTATAAGAGGACACGTATGAACACTTTGGTACCCCAGCACGAGCCACCTAAGTGAAGCTGCGCTGCATAAACACCCTTGTTCTTGTTCCATTGTTCCCTTGTCCGATGACTTTCGATTCTCTCCCATCCAAGTTCCGTCTTCGGGATATCTGCGCCATTACGGGCCACGTATGTGAGCTACGCGTGAATGCTCACCAAGAAGAGGCCGAACGCGTCGCACGCGCTTGGTTTAACAGGTATGCTATTCCGCCAGCGGAGCGTCGTGGCTTACGTTCTTGTGCAGTATCGGTTTGTACGACGATAGCAAACAATCGAAGTATTTGAACCACCGGTGCCGATCTAAAGCATCTCACTACTTGTTTGATATTCTACCTTTGGGCCTTTGCTGTACGTTTCATCTGTCCCTCTCGTCTTTCTGCCAACGATCTCCAACCAGACTGACGACCTGGCGGACGAGGGAGACATCCGGTCCAACCCTGATGATCTTCAGACATGGCACGGTACATCCATTCGCGTCGTCGAGAACCCAGATGGCCCTCGGCCCGAATATCCCTACGCTGCCATGTTATATGAGTAAGTGTCTTGGCTTATCGTGATCTTATGGTGTAACTTGGGGAATAACTTGCAGCCTTGTCGCCCGCATTCGTGAGACATCCACCCCAGGCGCTTACAAACGGTATTCAATTATTTCTGACTGACGGTTGACGACGCCCTGTAACCTATCTCACAGCTTTGCTCGTGGCTTTAAAATGTGGTGTATTTCACACACTACACAGTCGCGGAACCGGTCTCAAGACCACATTTTGTCTGTTGAGGAATTCATTCTGATGCGACGTGATACCTACAGTTGTGTCCAGACCCTAGGTTTGGATATTCTTCCTACCGAAAGTCTCCCGATTGACAAGGCTTCTTAAGCGATCATTGAACATTCAATTGGGGCGGACCTCCCAGACGAAGTCTTCGAAAATGCCACCTTCAAAGCGATGTGCGACGCAGTTAGTGACCTCATGACATGGCCCAATGTCGGTGCAAATCATCTATTTGACGTGACCATCGCTAATTGTTTTTTGAAAAGGATCTTTGTTCCTTCAATGTGAGATCGGTCTGGTAGTTGCCTGCTTCACAAGCCGCTGATGTCCTGTTCCTGTAGAAAGAGCAGTTGGATGGCGATTACCAAAACCTGGTGTTTTGTATCATGCGTGAACACAATGTCGGTCTTCAGGCTGCGATCGACATCCTGACAAATATGCTTGAACGGCGCGTCGAGGAATACATTGAGCTGAAGAGTCAGTTGCCTTCATTTGGCCCCAAGGTGGACAGAGAACTGGAGATGTATGTGCACGCGCTTGAAAACTTCGTTCAAGGGATGGTGATGTGGTACTACCTCAGTCCGAGTAAGGGGTTTCAACAGTTTCATGTTTGTTTGAGGTTGATGATTGTCCTCACACAAGGGTACTTTCACGGTGTCGATGTTACTAATCGAGAGAACCTGGTGGTGCCTTTGTTCAAGTCTGACACCACTTGATGGAGAAAATTCTATCGAATAATCAAAATGCCATGGCCCTCATGGACGAGATAGCTGTAAGAGACGTAATGAAGGATGACGAGAACTTCTGGATGGACAACAATCTCATCTAGCTTCTGTATCCACAAGCTTCCTGCTTTCTCTTTTGTATATTCTTGTGTGAACAGCATGTCGAGGGGTATGATTGTCGGAAGTGGTTGGCTTCCTTCAGCCCCGAGGTGGATCGAGAGCCGGGCAAGTATGCATGTCACGCGCTCGAGAACTTTGTCCCAGGGATGCTCATGGCACTGGTTCATCGATAAGTATGAATATTTACAGGCTGTACCAGAGAGGGAAAGCAAACTACTGGCATTATGTTCCTGGGCCCTCTCCATGGTTTTCACCTCGAAATATCCCTGGAAACGTTACGTAAGAAAGCTCGTGTCAAACCTCGAGTGTGGGAATTTGCCTTCTGAGCACCATAACCCTTCGTTCACGCCGAGACGCTGGTTCATGCATATGCAGGAGTAGTTGTTACGTTCCTGTCCTTTGGTCTGGGCGTTCGAATGACGCAAAATTGCATGGTGGGTGTTCAAGTAGCTCGCACACCGTCGTTGTCTGCCTCATCTGCACGAGAAATCGTGGCTGTGAGGTCAATATTCAATGACGGGGTGGGCAAAATGCATTATCATTTCCTGCATTCCTAACGCCATTTTTATTGGCATCTTACGACTCAGCACGGCGCGGGAATACATCCAGGACCTTATGAAGAGATTCGACAAGTCTACACTGTAGTTAACAGGGTACTCCCACCAGCACCAGTCTGAGGCGACACAGCATCTGCGGTGGCTGCGCGCACCCCGAATACATACATCTGCCAGCACCTCTTGAACGTGCGGCAAGGTCAGCAGTAATCGGAGGAGACCATAAGCCACTTAATAGGGAACGGGACATGTCATGAACATGAACGCGACACGACGACAGGCCAGACGAGCCATTACGGAGGGCAAGCCACTCGGGAGAGCAACCCCTGTGAGCAGCCAGAGCAACGACGGTGAGGACACGATGGTCTGTTGCACCTCGGGTGCACCAGAGGACAGGAAGGCAAGTCGACCGGCTCACGATGGGACTGGCGACGACACAAACCCAAGTGAGACAAGTGCTGGATCCACGGGGCCAGCGGACAGGTCGCAGGACGAGCTCACCACCATCACACACACACCATACGGACGTCGCGAGGCGAGAGTTCGAGTAGGTGACCAGCGAGAGTCGCCAAGGGGCAGTGGGAAGAGAGGAAGGGGCTTGTGAGGCCGATGAGAGAACTCAAACGGCTGATGAAGAAGAAGGTCAAGCGCGTCGACAAGCCGGCAGGCGACGAGACCAGGCAGGCGGAAGGCGTGACGAGAGCACCCGGAGGTGCAGACGACGATGCCGACAAGACAGAAAGTGCGAGCGCACAAAACGCATCGCATGACGACCAAGACCGACCTGAGGAGTCGAAGTCTCAGAAGTTATCAAGAGACCCTGCAGGCACAACGGACGACGTGAAACGTTGTCAAGATGGGCCTACAGAGCCCCACGACGAGCCCGAGATGGGGGGTGAAGCCACTGAGAGGGTCGAGTTGAGAGGGTCGAGGAGGGCACAGGCGACGACAGCGATGAAAGTCATCGACATGATGAACCTACCGAGTCGCCAGACGAGGGGGACAGTCTATCCAGCCGAGATGGTGAGTCGTGCGAGTGACATTAGCGCAGGTGCAGCAGCCGACCCAGGGAGCGAGGCAACCAGCAGACGAAACGGATGCGTCGTGCATCGGAGCGCAGACGCAGCGGGCGATGGCAAGGTCGTGGGCGAGTACTACAACGTGCAGAGCGAAGGGGAGAGCGAGGCGACGCACCGAAATGCGTCAGTACCACAGTCCGAAGGCGACTGACGATGGTAGATGAAGAATATCGTCAGCGCGCCTCAAGGGACGGCGAAGACGTACCGGATGAACCTCCAGACCATCCTCTACCACTTACCGAGCCATACGAATCATCTGCACACGAGAACGAGTCCCTGAGCGTCGAGCTCGAGGGGGAGAAGAGGGTGTTGGCGAGCATCGACGCTGTACCTACCCAAGCCGAAGCGGACGTGTTGGGAGTGTCATACCGCGACGTGGACGACAGGGCAAGGCCGGAGAGGCCACAGGACGCGCCGGAATCCAAGCACGAATGGTTAGGACGAACAGATGAGGAAGACTCACCAGGAGGTGAAGTAAAACTAGACATGCCGGGCGACGAAGCGGTCGCACCAGGCGGTATCCAGAGTGTCCAGGAAGGTCCTGAAGGTGATATGAACTGGCGCGAGGGCGGTACGAACACGCCGCGTCGTGTTACAGGTCAAGGTGTCCATTTGGGAGAGAAGGCCGAAAAGGACGATGTTGAGGGTGAAGCGTAGCACCGAAATGATGCACACGGCGTCGGATCGTCCAGGACAGCATTGCCATAGAAGCGATGCGGACCAGCACAACGGTGACATGAGCACGTTGTGTTGAGATAGAGGCCGAGGAGGTTGAGAGGGCGAGTCGAGGGATCTGGGAGGCATCGAGGCCAATTCGCGGTGCGAAAACCACGCGAACCCCATCGATACGACTGGGACATGAGGCAGGAAGGACGGCGCCGCGAGCGGCGCACGCAGCGAGTCGAAACGACTCGATACGCAGTCGCTGGGTGGAGAAGACACGAATCAGTACTGATGGCCCGAAACGTGGTCAGAAGACGTACCTAGGCTGTCCCAGCCACTCCCAAGACATCATAGAAGGCCTATTGAGGCCATAAACCTGCTACGCCAACGAGCAAAGTTGAAACCGCGAGCTAAAGAAGCTAGCTGCATAAGGACAGGTACATGCCACCAATTCTCCCGAGTCGCCGTTCGTTGTCTCTTCCACCCATTCACCACCACCCACAAGAGCAAACACTTGAAGATGGGCCGAGGCCATCGTCGTCCCTGCCACTGCCACCATCACTTCCGCCCCATCCCCGCCACCGATGGTACTGTTGCTGCACCAAACGGCAGGGTGAGTCCCGCTCGTGTTCCCATCCTACCACTTCTACTACCCGTTCCCGAAATGGTCACTCGACCCCGGTCCAGTGCGCCGCTCACGTCGGCCCCTTCTTTCTTTCTCTTTCCTTTTGTCGGGGTCCTCCACTCTCAGGGGCATCCCTCTGTCGCCGTCGGTTCCGTTACCGTAACACCCCGGCACGCTCCTGTGATGACGGGGGCGTGTGGCGGGACCTTCGCCCGGCGGTATCGCAACTAACCTCATTGACATCAAACAGGTGTTCCAAATTGCAGTTACATACCATCAAGAAATGTGGTACGACAATTTTTACACCTACGGCTCGTGTTCGCTCGAGCCAAGATCACCGATCTGAGGCCCAATTCAACCCACCTCAATACTGCTGTTACGGCCCTTGTTGCAATCACATACGCAGTCCGATTTCGTATAAGAGGACACGTATGAACACCTTGGTACCCCAGCACGAGCCACCTGAGTGAAGCTGCGCTGCATAAACACCCTTGTTCTTGTTCCATTGTTCTCTTGTCCCATGACTTTCGATTCTCTCCCATCCCAGTTCCGTCTTCGGGATATCTGCGCCATTACGGGCCGCGTATGTGAGTTACGAGTGAATGTTCACCAAGAAGAGGCCGAACGCGTCGCACGCGCTTGGTTTAACAGGTATGCTATTCCGCCAGTGGAGTCGTCGTGGCTTACGTTCTTGTGCAGTATTGGTTTGTACGACGACAGCAAACAATCGAAGTATTTGAACCACTGCAAGTTGGGCTTGGCCGTCGCTCTCTCCTTCCCCGGTGCCGATCTAAAGCATCTCACTACTTGTTTGATATTCTACCTTTGGGCCTTTTCTGTGTGTTTCATCTGTCCCTCTCGTCTTTCTGCCAACGATCTCCAACCAGACTGACGACCTGGCGGACGAGGGAGACATCCGGTCCAACCCTGATGATCTTCAGACATGGCACGGTACATCCATTCGCGTCGTCGAGAACCCAGATGGCCCTCGGCCCGAATATCCCTACGCTGCCATGTTATATGAGTAAGTATCTTGGCTTATCGTGATCTTATGGTGTAACTTGAGGAATAACTTGCAGCCTTGTCGCCCGCATTCGTGAGACATCCACCCCAGGCACTTACAAACGGTATTCAATTATTTCTGACTGACGGTTGACGACAGCCTGTAACCTATCTCACAGCTTTGCTCGTGGCTTTAAAATGTGGTGTATTTCACACACTACACAGTCGCGGAACCGGTCTCAAGACCACATTTTGTCTGTTGAGGAATTCATTCTGATGCGACGTGATACCTACAGTTGTGTCCAGACCCTAGGTTTGGATATTCTTCCTACCGAAAGTCTCCCGATTGACAAGGCTTCTTAAGCGATCATTGAACATTCAATTGGGGCGGACCTCCCAGACGAAGTCTTCGAAAATGCCACCTTCAAAGCGATGTGCGACGCAGTTAGTGACCTCATGACATGGCCCAATGTCGGTGCAAATCATCTATTTGACGTGACCATCGCTAATTGTTTTTTGAAAAGGATCTTTGTTCCTTCAATGTGAGATCGGTCTGGTAGTTGCCTGCTTCACAAGCCGCTGATGTCCTGTTCCTGTAGAAAGAGCAGTTGGATGGCGATTACCAAAACCTGGTGTTTTGTATCATGCGTGAACACAATGTCGGTCTTCAGGCTGCGATCGACATCCTGACAAATATGCTTGAACGGCGCGTCGAAGAATACATTGAGCTGAAGAGTCAGTTGCCTTCATTTGGCCCCAAGGTGGACAGAGAACTGGAAGCGCATGTGCACGCGCTTGAAAACTTCGTTCAAGGGATGGCGCTGTGGTACTACCTCAGTCCGAGTAAGGGGTTTCAATAGTTTCATGTTTGTTTGAGGTTGATGATTGTCCTCACACAAGGGTACTTTCACGGTGTCGATGTTACTAATCGAGAGAACCTGGTGGTGCCTTTGTTCAAGTCTGACACCACTTGATGGAGAAAATTCTATCGAATACTCATTTCGACAGCTTCCATATCCAAAAATTTCCTGCTTTCTCTTTTGTATATTTTGTAGGGTCGTCTGGAATATTCTTGCGTGAACAGCGCGTCGAGGGGTGTGATTGTCGGAAGTGGTTGCCTTCCTTTAACCTCGAGGTATGTGTACTCGAGAACTTTGTCCCAGGGATGCTCATAGCATCGACTCATCGATAAGTATGAATATTTACAGGCTGTACCGGAGATGTCATAATAGAGGAAAAGCAAACTACTGGTTACAACTCATGTCATGTCACTTGGTCAGAAATCCTTCGAGCATTGCCTTGTTAATGTGTAGCCGAGGAGTGAGGCTACAAGGGAAGGCCGCCAGATGGCTAGCAAGCAATCGATCAGGTTCGATCAGGTGGCAAGTATTGAAATACCACGCACCGACTGATTCCGTTCACAAACACTGCTTCGAACACGACGTCCTTCCCCTCCGTATCCATGGGGAGATTGAAGTCGAGCGTTGCCAGCATTGTCGCGATAGCGCACCAGACAGACGTGTCCGCAACATGTCGCCCTGAGATGATGAGTACCTGCGCCAGCATGGCTGATCGACATGGACGTTGCATACCTGGACATATTCTCCTCCCGAAGCCGAAAACGAAGTCGGCCTTGTCGTCAGTCAGCACCCCTTCTGCATCTAAAAACCTCTCTGGGATGAACGCGTCTGCATCGTGATACCGACGTTCGTCGCGGGACATTGCCCTGAATAAATAGTAACCATTTCTGCCGGACGATCGAACAAACATAGACTGCGCACCAAATGTTTACCATGACAGCCGGCCCTGCGGAATGAGTGTCATCATGAGTAATTCGTAAACACGTGTGGCATGCCTTTGGGAATGTAGAAACCATTGTAGATGTCATCGCTGACGGTGGCACGTGGATCTTCGGGACCGTTAGTAAAGTCGTTAGAAAATCGAGTTTACGGTCTACCAAGAGGAATGGGGGGCTGCCACCTCCGCGTTTCGCGCAGGATCGCTTCGACATATGGCAAGGACGATCTGTCGTCTAGTTCCGGTAGTCTATCGGTCCCGACGACGGCGTCGATCTCCGCCTGTGCGCATTTCCAGACTCAAGGGTTCTCTACCATGGCCAGCGTGAACGTCATCAGTGTTGAGCTAGTCTGTGGGTTCTGTGAGTATTGCATTCGTCTACAAGGGGCACTACCTGCCGTCTCTGTAGCACCTACAGCCAAGCAATCAGCCTTGCTGTTGACAAGTTCACGCATGGGACGTACCAATGAACGCAGACGAGGATGCCTGTTTGAGAGCCTTCTCATATTCCAAACGGTATGCATCGTCAAACTTCTCCATGCGAGTGATGTGATCCGCCACCATCGATGAGGTATCATATTCCTTTGATCCCTGAAGTAACTTCATTAAACCGTTCCCAGCTTGCCCAAAATGAAACCGGACGGGACCCACCATTTTGCTCTTGACATACCGGAACGGTGTCTCTACCATCTTCACACTCCACTCACGGGAAACTCTAGCCTCACGTCTGATCCAAGACCCGGGAAGCCACTCGGGTATATACAGCACTTCGGTGGTGGTGTCAAATGAAGCCGTACTTCAGGCGCATCCAAATGGACTCACAGAACGGGAATATCTTGATGAGAAGTGACTTTTCGGGCGTAGCTGCAGGGATGGAAAGTTGGAGGAAATTATTCATAATCGACACCATCCGATCATCCCGAGGGCTCGGATCGTAGTCATACACGGAACGCATCGTGACCGCGGCAGCAAACCTGTAAATTGTGAAAATCTTCAATGATGCTCAATGATTGAGCCGTCCTTACGTTGAGTAGTGGGATGGATAACCGCCAGGCTTGTCCATCACATTCAGTACCAACTGGCGTGCTTTGTGGAGTTGCATCGGAAGAAAATTGACAGCAGCCTCCGCACGGAAGGTCTGATGGAATATTCGCCGGCACAACCTCCAATGTTCGCCATACCGCGCAAAACCAAAGTTGCAATCCATCCCATACCTAAAGCGCATTCATCAGCGTCCTGTCATCACAGGGCACTTCATCGTGTCAAAAGCAAATGGAATTCACTTACAATTTGATCGTTGGTATGAAAGGACGATCGGAGTACACCTTGGAGCGTTTATCGAGCAGCTCCGTTGCAACAGAGAGTGAGTTGAGGACCACGACGTCCGTATCAAAAAGCCGGATGTACATTATATCACCTGATAATCATCAGTCGTGTGTTTCACTTCCGAGCTGTTACACTCACCGTACTTTGCCTGCCATCTTGTATAGGTCTTGAAAGGTTCCTCGGTGTCGACTGAGAGGACACTTCCCAAGACTGGAAGAGGGGTAGGGCCAGGGGGAAGGGGAAGTCCCTTTCTCTCGGGGTGATTCTGAACGAGTTGTCGTATAGTGACCATGAACACGAGCACGAGCGGGGTCAGTATCGCGAGCTGAGTGGTCGGCATTGTCCACTCCATCGTCGTAGCGTGGTGGGCGACGGAAAAGCCGCAAGGACCTTTTATACATCTATGCGTTGAACTAGTCCAAGATAACAAGTCCGAGGAGGCGAAGATAGGTACACGAAGATAAGCGGAAGCGCAATCGTACCTTGCTGTGCGATGTACACACGTTCTACATCTGTGTTTCAGCGTGGTGATGAACTTCTCCTTACCAGTTGCTCGGGAAGAATAACGAAACTTTTGATGGGTTCGCCGATAACCGAGCCGAATGGTAAATCCGGGGTTTCACCCAATCCGCGAGAAAACTTGCAAGCGGCACAAACCCAGTCGCACAGAGCCAGTGACCTGAAGTTCGATGGTAGTGCCACCCATTTGGTACGCACATGGACGGAAAGCTATAGACCACATCGACGTAGCCTCACCTGCTCTCCTATATGACCGTTCCTCACTGGGCTTCAGCTGGAAGGAAAAGGAAGCCATCACTGACCCCTGATGAAATCGGGGGATGCAATGAGAACGATGTGCAGGGTGAGCAACCAAGTACATGGTGAAAGCAGCAAGCAGGCAGTTTGATACGATCAAAGTGTAGGGTTCTGGTGAGCTCATGCTGTACCTGAGCATAACGAGCGGGTGTGCGTGACAGTGCTGCGAAAAGACAAGAAGCCGGACAAGACGGTGGAGGAAATATGGTACTTGCGCCAATATTTCCTAAGACGGGCCTTCACGTTGACGAATCTCCCTTATCTGTGGAAAGGACATTGGATCTAAAGCTGGGTAGTAGTCTTTGTTTCGGCGAGAGATGCGGTGAATGGCGATCATCGGTTGCCACCCGATTTGCCTCTTTCATTCTTTGACCACAAGAATCCCGGGTATCGAGGGGTACGTCGAGAGTCGAAGAACTGGTTTCCACCTTCCTTCCTTGGCCCTGAGAGGAACCGAGAGCTGGGGAAGTATGTGCGCTCGAGAACTCGGTCTAGTACATCTAAGCTGATCTGAGGCACGTCGTGCTATGTATATCGGAACGTTGTCGGGACGTGATGAACGGGCGCGTGGCGGTGAAGGCCCCTTGATCGAGGAAGGATGGGGAACTGGAGCGAGACTTGCGCTGATACTTCTCGGCACCGAGTTACAATGAATGACCTTAAGTTGGTCATTGTGCCTGGTTTGTGTTCTTGGCCGCAGCTGACGAATCGCTTACTATCCTCGGGAAGGACATCTTACTATATCCAGGGCAGCCTTTGTTTCGACGAGAGGTACCCGTTTGCCTCTTTGATTCTTTGATTCCTGGGTCCCGTTTCAAAAGAACAAGAATACAGTACATTCGAATACAATGGCATTTTCACAGTCAACGAGCTTCGATCTGTGATTCGCACGGATAAATTAAGGAATGGGTACATGACATTAACCGAGGAACATGACTGGCAATACAGGTGGTTCGGAAGATGTGAAAGGTGTATAATAAAGTCATGGTCATACTCAGGAGTGGGAAAGATGAAATGCGGATGAATGGAGCTAACTACTTAAACAACAACGTATCGGGTTCTACAATGGTACCAGCTCAAAGAAGGATGGGTCAATCGACGATCATCGTCTGGCGATGCGCTTGCGCTGTGGGCCGTCCTCTTCTACGTCCATCGAGTCGCCTAGTTGGACGGGTAATTGCACGTGACCTGCGGAACGCTGGCTCCTTGTCCGTCGCCTTGAATTTCCCGAAGTGGAAGTGACCGTTGGAGGAGCGCTGCTACCGGAAGGCGAGAGCACATCGACGGCGGTCGATGGTGCTGCATCGAGCATCATCATGACGGCGTGTCTGCGTTTCGCGCCTGCCGAAAAGTCAGCATCAGGTACAGTAGTGATCGGTGTGATGGACGGGACACGAAGGAGGTTCTCGGAGGAGCCGAGGGGAAAGGCCGTGGATGATGTCAATGGGGTGAATGGCGTGTCGGATATGTCTTTGCGGGGATTGGGTGGCCGTGCTTTGGTGGTGCGTGGGTTGGCATTCGCGATGGATGGTCTGGCGGGGGTCATCGTGGGTGATGGGGAGGGCGTGTGATGTGGCAGGTTGATGTTATTTGACAAGACGGGGGAGTGAGGTGTGAGCGGCGCAGGCGGCGGCTGAAATCGGGTGAGTCATCTGTCGGGGAAGGGCGATGGGGGGTATCATACCGGGCCATCGTCTGGTCTATAGTGCGTGCAGGATATCTGGGATGGTTTCTGAGCCGAAGTAGAAGGGAACGGGTGAGCATCCTTGTGCGTATCCGGACGCGGGGTGATCCTCGCACGTTCACGCTCCTTTTCGCGTTCCTCGTCCTCGTCTTCTTCTTCCTCTCTCGACCTGACCGCATCCATCCTCGCCTCTATCCAGTCCAAGATACGACCGACGGTCATCTCGCCGCTGTGTGGGTTGTGCTCGGAGGGGGCGATGCCACCTGCGGAGACGCCTTGTTGAATCATGATCATGAGATCCTGGCAGGCTGTTGCATACCCCGCGTTGTATGCGCGCTTGGACGCATGTCGGGATGACCTGTAGAGGGTGGTGATGCTGAGCGCGGCGGCTGGGGGGGCATATGAGCGTGTGGGTGAGCGTGGGGCGCGAGACGTACCTTTGAAGTTGTTGAGGAGCTCTTTCTCCGCTTTCTCAAAGTTGGACGCTGGGAGCGACTTTGCGAGGCCGTTCAAGTCGAGCGATTCCATCGTCGTCGCTGTCGTCGTCGTCGTTCGGGTTTGTGGGGAATACCGAATTGATTATTATTAAATAAATAAGACGAATCCGCGCCAATTTTTTGTCGTCCGGATCGTTGACGAATATGGTAATCGAGGTTTGTCCTCCTCCATGGATGGTTTTCAGCTCTGCGGTCGGGCGAGTCCGTTTGACTTGTCTGATGCGTGCATTCGCGCTTCTTGGGCTGCGCTCGTTCCAGCCGTGTTTGTCGTCGCGCTTTGTTTCTCGTCCATACCGATTTCATTACCACGCAAGCTCAGGTCACCGTTGGACGACTTTCTCACTCTCCGCGAGGCAGAGGCGTTGGATGCCGACTCACCCGTGACGGACGACGCGCAACAGGTCGACATTGCCGACGGTGCGGTCCCACTCTGGCGCACGGTCGCGCTTGCCTTCGTTGCCCTCATACAGGCACTTGTTTGGCTCTCTGCTGGCGCATACATCCTCGTCACTCACGAACACGACACTTGGACGGGTTTATGTGCCGTATTTATCGGCTCGACTTGGGTCTACGGGGTGTCTAAACCCGTTTTTTGGCCGAGGGCGACTGCGCACCGGGATCTTTTCTCGCTGTATCTCGCCCATCTCGTCTTTGGTGTCGTCCTCCTCGGTGGTATCATCTACGATTACAACATCCTTCACGTCCCTCTGGAACCTCGCGTCGAGCTCGGGTTGATATTCAACTTGGTCGCCATCGTCTTCGAGCTGGCACTCGTCACGACGATGCCCATGGAACTCCCAGGCACTCGCATCAATAAGCAAGAGATCGTGAGTGTCATGGTTACTTCTCACGTACCGTCCACCTGCCTATATGCGTCTAGTCCGTCAAATATTCCCCAGAAGACTATGCCACCATTATCCAATGGATTACCTTTAGCTGGATTTACCCGCTTATCAAGCGGGGCACAGCCACGACCCTGAACGAAGACGACGTTTGGGATCTTAGCCCAACGTCGCAGTCCAGGCCTGTTTTCAACAAGTTCTCTACCATCAAGTGAGTTTGACGTTTTTTTATACTCGAGCACGTCTCTAACGGTACCTCAGAGGGGGAACCCTTCTCCGTCGGTTGTTCTGGGCAAACTCGTTGGATCTCATGTAAGCATCTCCATGCTGTGTTTGCCCGTTCTGACGCCTTGTTTCCAGCGTAGACTTTTGCCTGACATTTGTCAGTGTCGTGTTCAACTATGCCTCTCCATTTTTCCTCAAGTGCGTGACCTTTGCGCAAAAAGCCATCTCGACTAATTCCTTCCTCTAGGGTCATTCTCGATTCTCTCGAGCCTGATGCGACCGAGGAACAGCATGCACAGGCATACATATACGCATTCCTGGCGTTCCTTTGCACGATACTCAAAGTATGTCCGTTTATCTTATCAATGTGTACATATAACCATTTTGATCACAGGCCGAAGCAGATGTTCAACATCTCTGGTATGGCCGACGTGCTGCCACCCGCATGCGTACAGAGCTCATGGCCGCCATCTACGACAAGGCGCTCAAGCGCAAGGACTATTCGGGCGTTGTCGACAAGGACAAAGCCAAGGAAGACGCAGACAAAAAGGCCGGCGTCGCACCATCCGAGAGCGCGTCTGGGGACGACCCCAAAGCTGGTGCAGATGTCGGCAAGATCGTCAACTTGATGGCCGTCGATGCGAATAGAATCGCCATGATGGTCTCGGGAATGTATTTCATTTACGGAGGTACGTCCGATGAGGCATGCGTTAGGGCGCACTGTAATAACCATGGTCCAGGTCCTTTTGAAATCATCATCGCTTCGGCATTCTTGTACAAGTAGGTCTTCTTTCATATCATGCAGATCATGGGCTCACCTGTGTATAGCCTTCTTGGCATTTCTGCCTTTGCAGGGTTTATCGTCTTGCTTATCGGGTGGCCGCTGAACAGCTATGTGATGAAGCGCAGCATCCGCATCCAAAAAGGCGTTTCTGCATCGCGTGACAAGCGTATGGGAGTTCTAAATGAACTCATCAGTGCCGTCAAATTCATCAAGTTCTTTGCATGGGAAGAGAGGTGGATCGACCGAGCGATGGATGCGAGAGGCGTCGAACTAGATTGGATGGTCAAGTGTGGGTCGTATTTTCGTTTGGGTCCGTGACGAGCGACTGAGGCCCCCCAGCCCGTCTCAACTCGGTCATGTTCACCACCCTCTGGAATTCGGCACCCATTCTCGTCTCTCTTATTTCGTTCTTTGCATATGTGTACCAGGGTAACCAGCTGACGGTTCCGGTCGCGTTCACTTCGATCGCATTGTTTAACATGATTCGGTATGGCAACGTTTGGTGTTGCTCGCCTGCGTCCTTATCACGTCCAACAGCCAGCCGTTGAACATTATCCCTGCTTGGATCGTTCAAATACTCCAGGTGAGCCGATTATTCCTATACCGATCGTGGCTGATTCATTCACGTGTAATTAGACTGGCGTGGCACTCAAGCGCATAGAGACCTATCTCGGAGAGGAAGAAGTGACGGAACAGGTATCCTCCATCAAACGTGTGCGGGTGCCCGCCGATTCGCTCGCCGCGGACGAGGGTCTCGCGATCGAGAGTGGCACGTTCAAGTGGAACGAGGTCCCGGAGGAGGAGACTAAGGATGCAGGCAAGGGCAAGAAGAACGGGAACGCGAGGAACGCCAGTCGGGACACAAGGGACGAGGCGAGCACGGCTGTCGATGCGGCGAGTTTGTCGGGCAGATTCGGGATCGAGGACCACAAGTTTGAGTTGCAGGATATTTCGGTGCGGTTCCCCGAGGGGGAGTTAACGCTCATCACTGGGCCGACTGCCAGCGGCAAGTCTGCGTTGCTGGTGAGTCTTGTTGAGGATCGCTGGACGTGCTTGTGGATGATGTGATGATGTAGCTGGCGCTGTTGGGTGAGATGACAATGACGAGCGGGAGGCTCGTCATGTCCAAGAACACGTCCAACGTGGACGAGCATGGGAATATGCACGCCATCTCGTATGCTGCGCAGTCGCCCTGGCTGCGGCACCAATCGATCAAGGACAATATTCTATTTGGATATCCGTACGACGAGGAGAGGTACAATGCCGTCGTGGAGTGTTGTGCGTTGAGACCCGATTTGGATATCCTTGAGGATGGGGATCAGACAGAGATTGGGGCGAGGGGTGTGAGTCTGTCTGGTGGGCAAAAGGCTCGGTGGGTTGGATGATGTGGATATGGGAGGTGTGCTGATTGCCGTTCGTTTCCAGTGTTGCGCTTGCGCGTGCGGTCTATGCTCGGACACAGTATGTCTTGTTGGACGACCCGTTGAGTGCTGTGGTGTGTCCCCTGCCTCCTCTTGTTGTGGGGCTTGCTGATCAGCGGGCTTACAGGACAGCCACACTGCGAGGTTCTTGTACGAGAGGCTCTTGCGCGGGCCTCTGTTGGCTAACCGTACGGTCGTGAGTACAGTTCGCTTGGACCCCACCCATGCCTGATCTATTGCTAGATCCTCGTCACGCACCACGTCGAACTGGTCCTCCCTGGGGCGTACTACCTCGTGCGGATGCTCGACGGGCGCATCGACACACAGGGAACGATCAAAGACTTGCGCACGCAGGGAGCCTTGGAGTACATCACGCAGGATGCACAAGCGGACGTGAAGCAGGAGGAACCTGTCAATGCGAGCGACGTGCCGGTGGATTCCCCTACGGAGCCTGAGCCTGCCAAGGACGGGTCGAAGAAGCCGAGGAAGCTGATCAAGGATGAGCATCGGGAGAGCGGTGGTGTCAAGTGGTCGGTGTATAATGCGTATCTCAAGGCGTCGTACGTGATTTCTTTTTTTTTCGAGTTGGTTGGGGGGGGCGGCTGATGGGATTGGTCAGGTCGTATTGGACGTGGGTTATATTGAGCGTGTTGATCGTTTGTTCGCAGGGTTTGGGTGTCACCGAGAAGCTTTGGATTCGGGTGGGTGGTGTTGATGGACCAGTCCCGTTTCGGATGCTGAACGCTGTCTAGGAATGGGGCCAGGCGTATGGGAACAGCACGACGGCCGCGCCGTACGCTTTTGTATCGACCGTCCTGACGGAGAACGAGGCGCTGATGAACGGTTACCTCCCCTCGCACGACATCGGGCACTACTCGAATCCGTACTACCACATCCAGGCCCCTCAAAAGGTGCTGTGGTTCACGCTTCCCGACGCGAATGAGGAGCCGCTGTTTTATGTTGGTGTATATGGTGCGATTGGGCTCGCAACAGCGGTCGTGAGCATTGCATCGACGGCGGTACAGTATACGGGTGCGTTGAGGGCGTCGAGGTTGATTTTCAGGCGGTTGTTGGAGGGTGTGGTGAGAGCTACTATGCGTTGGCATGACGTCACGCCTCAAGGTGGGTGTGTATTTGTCTGATTTGGTGGATCGACTGACAGAGAGTGATGCAGGTCGTATGTTGAATCGGTTCGGCAAGGACATTGAGACGATCGATAATAATTTGGCGGGCTCGTTGTCTGCTGTGAACTCGTCTCTGGCTACGTTTGCTGCTGCCATTCTCACCGTTGCGTACGTAGTTCGCTTTCTCGAGTCGTAAGCTGATCGAGTCGTTTGGATAGCGTTGTGTTCCCTTGGTTTTTGATTCCCGCTGTCGTCATTGGGTTCGTTTATCGTATGCTTGCAATTGGGTACTTGAACACGGGCCGCGATCTCCGTCGTATGGAGTCCAATTCGCGCTCGCCGATTTTCTCTGGGTTTGGAGAATTATTGGAGGGTATTGTGACCGTCCGTGCGTTCTCGGCAGAACGTCAATTCATGGATGACTTGCATGGCATGATCGACGTGACGACCAAGGTTGGTGTTTCCCTTGCCTCCCACTCTAGCGCGAGTTGATGGCGAACGTAGATGTGGTATAATTTCTGGATGACGAACCGATGGTTGTTGCTCAATTTTGATACGCTTGGTGGTCTGGCGGTGCTGATCACGACGTTGTTTGCGCTCTCGGGGTATGTCACGGCTGGGATTGCTGGTCTGTGTATTACGAGCGCGATGACGTTTACGATGAGCGTGTATTGGGCGTGTCGGTTCTGGACTGCGCTTGAGCTCGATCTCAAGTATGTCCTCGCGCGCTTTGGCTGTGCCATTCATTAACGTCCCTCTGATCAGCTCTGTCGAACGCGTCGTCGAGTATCTCGATCTGCCGCAAGAGCCACCCGCGATCATCGAGTTGAACCGCCCGCCTGCGTATTGGCCCTCGAGCACAAGTATGAGCCCGCTGATCAGCGTGGAAGATCTCGTGGTGAAATATGCACCTGAGCTTCCCCCGGTGCTCAAGGGTGTGTCGTTCGAGCTTGGTGCAAGGGAACGGATCGGTCTCTTGGGGCGTACTGGGAGCGGCAAGTCGACGTTGGCGATGAGCATCTTGCGCTTCGTGGATCCTGTCCAGGGACGGATTTTGATCGATGGGATCGATATTTCGACGATTGGGATACATGATTTGAGGTCACGCTTGGTGAGTGATGTGGTATGCATGGAAAGTCGAGGCTGATGGGTGCATAGACGTTTATTCCTCAGGATGCGACGTTGTTTTCGGGGACGTTGCGGGATAATTTGGATCCTTTTGGTGAGTACGTTTAGGAGCGATTGGACCGCGCATTGATTTCATCTCAGATGAGCATGATGACATTGAATGTCTGGACGTGCTCTATCGCGTACAAATGATCTCTGAAAGTGGCTACCAATCCCAACGCAACTCTCGGCCGCAGAGCCGCCTCTCAACGCCTGCCGAGGACGCCGCATCTTCTGGCGCGTCGACCTCTGCGACCGAAGTCGACACCAAGACGACCGTTTCGCTTGACACGCAAGTCTCTGCGGGCGGTACCAACTTTTCGCAGGGTCAGCGCCAGCTGATCGCGATGGCGCGTGCGTTACTGAGACGGAGCTCGATCATCGTGCTGGATGAGGCGACGAGCAGTATCGATTTCGAGACGGATGCCAAGATCCAGGCGACGATTCGGGAGGAGTTTGGGGATTCGTTGTTGTTGACGGGTGCGTCGTATCTTTCATGTCGATTGTCGGCGTTGACGAGGGTTGTAGTTGCGCATCGACTCCGGACGGTGATCGATTACGATCGGTTGATCGTGTTGGACAAGGGCGAGGTAGGTCGGACATCCGGACATGAGCGTTGTGCTGAGCGGATGCGCAGGTTGCCGAGTTTGATACACCACTCAACTTGATTGTGAAAGAGGATGGGATATTCAGGAATATGTGTCTCAAGAGTGGGACGTTTGCCGAGTTGGAGAGTGCGGCAAGGGCCAAGGCAGAGATGGATTTCGTGCGACAGGAATATTGAGATTAGATATATCGTTCTGCATCGTTGCTTTCGTGTATTTCGTTTTATGTTTTGAGGAGCCTCTTTTTCAGGGAGGGTCCAGTGTAGGATAGCAATTAGATTTGGGTGTGTGCACGATCGAGGGGACAAAAAGAAATCCGACCTGCCTGGCTCGAACAGGCGACCTCAAGATGATTTTTTATCCGTTACAGTCTCGCGCTCTTCCAACTGAGCTAAGGTCGGTTAGATGTCACTATTAAGCAGTCCTTCCATGACATTCAGTACAGCATCAGCAAATCAGTGATTTCACCAGTGGGTACAATGCTGTACAGTGTACAGTTACCACAGTGGATGTCAGGCATGAACAAATGTTGTCCAACAGTAAAAATATTCATTTTTAAGCACTTTTATTTCACTGTACAGGGAGGACCTAACTGTGGCACTGTATGACTGTACAATACTGTACAGTACTGTACAGTTAGTTCTGGTTTTGTTGATGGCCCTCAGAGGCTGAGAGTTTTTATTTTATTTTTTGATTCCATTTCTGTCCCTTTGGGTTGCAATACCATATGTAGGAAAATACTAAGCAAGGTAAAAAGGCACCATGTCCAGCACATCAGCAAATCCTACACTGGCTTTGTCATACTTGTGTCACTTTAAGGTTTTCCAACACTGATTGCCAAAGTCCAAAAATCAAGTACAGTTGACTCCCTCCTAACACATATCCCATGTACCCATACTCCCTTATAACACATAGCTTTTTCAGTTTCCCAAGTCCATTTGCAGGCCATAACCCATGACTCTCCCATAACACATAACCCATAGTGGATCTCAACACCCAAAACCCATACATATCTTTACATAATGGAAATAAGTTACCAGATAGAGTTAAATTTCTTGTTCTTCTCATCCAGGTTTGGCAAGAGTGAATCCATTAATGCTCACTTTGTAATGAAGTACAAGAATGTAAGGCAGAAAAGTTTGTTTCTGATGCTTTAAATGCCTTGGAGGCAACAGGGGCCCTTCAACACTCAAACTGCAGGGACATTGTGGAGTTGCTCAACCCCATTACTAAGTCAAGCAATGTTTTTGATGCAAGTGATGATGATATTTATCAGGCAGTGATGGATAGCAAGATGGTGTGGGAATTGAACATGGGCAACAACAATGAGGTCAGTGATGCAAATAATGACTGCAACAAACCTATTGAACCACCTCTGACACAGAAGGAAGCACTCCAGGCAATGATGGTCTTGCATAGGTATGCCAACAAGATGGATGACCCACTTGCATGTAAGGTAGAGGTCATACTGGGTTTGTTCAGGTGGATGGTATGAGCCCACAAGATGAAGAGGATGAAGGACAGGAAATTGACAAGTTATTTTACTCATAAATACCTATAGAGGAGTACTATGTTTGAACATAATGATCACTGAAATTTGCTGCCATAAAGGTCAACCTCCCCAACAATACATACTCCCTCATAACATATACCTTTAGGCCTGTCCTGAGGGATATGTGTTATGAGGGAGTTGACTGTAAAGCTGACCAAGTGAGATGCTTGACAGCTCTTATGACAGTCTTGTAAGTTGCCTCAGCATCTGGGTGGCAGTGCACAGGCCATGTGACATAACCCAGTTTTCTTTACAAGATGCTTATTATTGTTTGTACCATAGCAATACTTATGACAGTTTGGTCCAAAATTTTCCAAGTCCATTGTCTCCTCATATCCACCACTCACCTGTCCTTACCATCACATTGTGGGCACAACCACCCACATGTACCCTTGTGCCCCTCACATCACCCTCCCTCAGCACCTTGCTTTTGTTACACTTGACCCAGGTAGGGGCAAGTGTAGCCTCTGAGGTTGAAGGCGAGGTACGAGGACGAAGGTTAGTCCTGGTGAGAGCAAAGAGTGCGAAGGCTCAATGCTATGAAGAGTTACTCTTATGATGAGAGTATTCCCCTTTGGCTGCTGCAAAGGTTAGGGTGACTAGGTGACCATTACATTGTGGGGCAAGACGAGGAGGAAGCTAGATTGATATTGCAAGATGATAGGTAAAACAGAGGGGAAATAGCTTAGCTATGACAAGGCCCAGAAGCTAGCTTTAAGTACTACTAGAGAAATAAGGTTTCATAGAAGCTGTGGCTAAAAGTAGTAAAATGAAACACAGCCAACACAGGTAGAGTTAAAAGTAACGAGATGAAGCACAGCCAATAAGAGCTGTGTGGAAAGCAACGATCAAAGATGGAACCGAAAAGCTGGTAAGTGAGATCACGAGGCTATATGAGAGAATAGCCTTAGAAGGCAGTGTCCATAGAGATAAGGGATAATCCTGGGGGAATCCCAGGCAAGGTTATGGAGGGATGTTACTACCGAAATGAAGGGGGCAAGAGTATGACATGGCAAAAGAAAAGTGTACCTGGCAGACCAACTCATAACAGCTTTTGCCTGCCTGACCACCTGCACATGCCCTCACAGCCCTTGACCTAGTGTTGCTGCAGCTCAGCTAACCAAGAGCTGGTTTCAGTTTTTGTTGGCTCAGTCTGCAATTAGGTCAGTCCTGGTTTCCAAGACTGACCTGTTGGTTTGGTTCAGTCTGGTTAGCCAGTGTAACTGGCTTGTAGCTGATGGACATCTTGTTTTTATTAAAATCAGTTGAATTCAACAAGTTAATTACTATATTACTACTAAAAAGCTAATGAGACATGTACAGTACTGGCACATCAGGAAATTGGTGAGGGAAAGATAATTCTATATAATCCTAGAAGGAGAATGATTTTTGGTAGATAATTGTAGATAAACCATTATCTAGGATTATCTAGGATTATCTTTCCTTCACCAATTTTCTGATGCCACCCACCTGGTGGGGGTGCAGCCAGTGGAGGTGTGAGGTAGTGTGAGCAGTGACGATGACAGCACAATGGTCACACTACCATGATTATCACATCATCATCATCACTGCTGGGCAGTGCAAGGCAACAAGGCAAGGGGGTGAGGGTGACATGAGGGTGAGAGCAAGAGTGACATGAGGACAAGGACAATGAAATGGCAATCATAATAGCATGACCACCATGTTGTTGTTGAGTGGGGCAAGCACAGTGAAGATGATGTGTGGGCAAGATGGCCATGAGAGTAGGAACAATATGAGGGTGAGGACAATGACATGGCAATCACACTATTGTGATTGCTGTGTCATTGTCATTGTTGGGTAGGGCAAGGGTGGATGAGGATGATGCAAGAACAAGGGAGAGGGCACTGTGGTGACTCTGGTGAGTGTGGGCAAGAGTGATGCAAGGGTGAGGACAGTGACATGGCAATTGCACTATCATGAATGCCATGTCATCATTGTTGTTGGATAAGGTGAGGGCAGACAAGGGTGACACAAGGGCGAGAGCACTGTGGCAAGCATGGGTGAGAGTGATGTGAGGGTGAGTTGTCATCATTGGATAGGGTGAAGGCCATGCAAAGGTGAGAGTGACATGAGGGCTAGGATGCTGTGGCGAGCTTGGGTGAGAATGATGTGAGGGTGAGGATAGTGGGACTCATGGCAAAGAAGAATCTTGGCCAGTAAGTCAAAAACTACATCTGAGATTGTTTACAGCAATCATATTTTATTCTCTAAGGATCTTGGTGATTCCAATCATAGCCTCCCATATTTGCCTCTT
>JBBPLN010000282.1:0-27241 GCA_038089815.1 Sutorius eximius | reverse complement strand
TCCTCGCCTTGTTCTTTCTCTTTTCGATCACGGATAACAAGGTTGCTATTCTCCGCTGGGCGTATTGGATGTATGACCAGGCACCCTTCCTCCATCAACTGAGACCGACACGAAGCTGGGGAACGGGATTGATCCATATGATGAAAAGGCTGAAGAGGCAAGAAGTGTGCTTGTTGGTAAAGACGGACGAGGTGCGGTGCACGGTGTACGCTCGAGTGCTTGTGCTGAATGGCTTGGCCAGATCAATCAATTGTTCAAGATGATCTTGTATGTTCAGCGTAACGAGGAGACGTCGTGCTTGAAGATGGTGCACTTTCACACGGGCAAGGTGCCATCAGAGATGGAGGCCAATTCGAAGAGTTCGTGACGCCTTTTGTCTTTGGTATGTGCTCACGTTCGTGCGTGCAGTCCTGGATGAGGCATTTCCGGGTATCACGATTGATTTGGTGCGTGGTCTTTTTGGAGCGAAACGGGGTCG
Source organism: Sutorius eximius (assembly GCA_038089815.1). NCBI lineage: Eukaryota > Fungi > Basidiomycota > Agaricomycetes > Boletales > Boletaceae > Sutorius > Sutorius eximius. Next base: position 26,763 of record JBBPLN010000282.1, on the reverse strand, counting down.
TGATGTATATCGTTCAGATGCTCGTCGAGGGCGAGTTTAATCCACAGACGGTGGCTGCACTTGCACATCGACTCGAGATTCCGAGCTCGATGATGTTCTTGTGTTGTCCTGGACCTGGCTTTCCGTATGCTGTTGCCGATTTTGGGACGAGGATCATCAATCTTTAAGTTTTATATTGTCAAGTACATACGTATTCCCACGCATTTATCATGGCACCCAAGTTGCACCCGCAAGCTCAGAGACTGCGCACCATCATCGTCACGGTACCCATCATTGGGGCAACTGCATGTAGGTTCGGTTGGCGAGTAGATTCCAACGGCCCTGATGTGGACATGCGACAGACGTCTTGTACGAACGACTCGTGCACGGAAAGCCACAACGGACATTACCTCGACCCAGCGCCGAGCCTTCCGGAATGCCGAGTCAAACAGGGGACAATGGCGGGACAAGCACGCGTTCGGGCGAGTGACGGAGGATGTTCTATGTTGGCAGGACAGGTCTAAATAGCATGTACTCGTTCCCTCGTCTACTTGGTCCCCTCTTGCGTTATGATACGAGTGCCGGGTACGCGTGCAGGGTTGAACGAGCGGTCGCAGTCGGCGTAGGCGGCACCCATGCCGAAGCCAGAAGCGAGTGCGATGGGCCATGTGCGTCCTGGGAGTGGGTGAGCGGCGCGTGTCGGACGAACGGCGAGACGCACTTCGAAAGAGGATGACGGAGGCGACCACGCCGACGCCAAAGCCTACGCCGCTACGAGGGGTCAGCAAACGCGGGCTGTAGAGGAGCGAGGTGCGTACGTTTTGACGAGGAGGTCGGCCACTTGCGTGCGTCACGTTGAGCCAACGTCGTCGTACGGGTAGAAAAAAGGACGTACGGCAACGGTCATACTGTCCAGGATGAGTGGAGAAACGAGCGAGACGTTGGTCGAACGTACCTTTTTAGCGAGGAGGTTCTCGGAGGACATGGTAGAGTGAGATACTCACAAACACGGGTCAACATCCATCTCATCATGTCCGCTCACCAGTCCCCGATGATATCCATCCCAAAGAAAACGACGGAGGACGTGGACTGGACGTCGCCCATTCGAAATCTCATCGCAAAGTCGTATGGCGAGAACCCGGACTCGTACGTTCAAGAGTGTCAGACTCTACAGCGGTGCAGACAGGATGCCGTCAAGGGCGCAGGTAGCGACACGACCGGTCTGCACTCACTCACTCATCGCCCCGCGTGCATGCCGTTCACCCAGTCACAGGCCGTGATCTCCTCTACAAGTACTTTGGTCAACTCGAGCTCCTCGAGCTGCGCTTCTCCGAGATCCGTGTCAACTTTTCATGGCACGACGCCTTTACCAACAAAGTCACCACCCAGACATCCATCGCTTACGAAAAGGCGTCCATTCTCTTCCAGATCGCAGCCACGCATTCCGCCATCGCTGCCTCTCAGAACAGGTCCGATCCAGAGGGATTGAAGCTCGCATTCCACTACTTTCGCACGTGTGCCGGCATGCTCACCTACATCAACGAGAACTTTCTGCACGCACCCTCGACCGATCTCAGTCGCGAGGTCATCAAGTTCTTGGTCGGCGTCATCCTCGCACAGGCAACCGAGGTCTTTCTCGAGAAATGCATCGAGGAAAAGAAGGCAAATGCGCTCGTGGCAAAGATCGCATCTCAGGCGGCGTCCATGTACACGTCTCTCTCAGAGGAAGTAAAGGATTTCATGGGAAAGGGCGTCTTTGATCGCAATTGGGTGACCCTCGTACAGGCATGTCATCCACTCGACCCGTTCCGCCCATCTCACCCCATCGCAGATCAAGTCCAAGCTGTTTGGTTCGCTCGCCCAGTTCTACCGTGCCCAGGTCGATAACAAGGCAGGCAACCACGGGGACGCCCTCGTCCGGTTTACGCTCGCAGAGTCTCTCGCCAAGGAAAGCCACCGTTCCGCCCAATCCTTTTCCGCGCTTTGGTCGCACGTATCACCGACTCTGCCCGCCGACGCAGGGACGTCCATTCTTGAGCGTACGAAATCGCATCTCCAAGTATGCATCGATCGAAAGAGTGAGGCTCAACGCGACAACGATCTCATCTACAACGCCGTCCTCCCCTCTCCGGATGCACTCCCAAACATCGACAAGGCATCGGTAGCCACGCCCATCACCATCCAAGAGGTCTACGGCGCGCCCGAAGTGCAAAGGATCATCGGACAGGACATCTTCATCAAGCTCATCCCTCTCAGCGTACACGAGAGCGCGAGCGTGTACTCGGAAGAGAAAGCAAAGTTGGTCCGGAAAGAGGTGGAGAGCGCCGAAAGCGCAGAGGTCGAAGCACGCAGTGCATTAGAGGCCATGGGGGTACAGGAAGGCCTTGGACGCTTCAAGGCCATGGCAGACGGAGGACTCGGTGGCGAAGACGAGATCCCGCTAGAAGTGCGGCGTTGGAGAGAAGACATCGGGGTCATGGAAGACCGCGAAGGCGTTGATGCGCTCGTGCGCGAGTTGACTCGCCTCAAGGATACCGTCAAGTCCGACCTCGAGTCTATCTCGCGCGATCTGGACATCGAATCTCGCGAGTGCGAGACGATGAGGGTCAAGTATGACCATTTGTGGACGCAAGAGCCGTCCGCATCGCTGAACAAGTCGCTGAGGCAAGATCTCAAGTCCCATTTGAGTGCCCTCGAGGCAGCTGGGGCTTCTGACCAGCAGGTCTTTGCGATCTGGGATACCATCAAGGGTGACATTTCGCTGATGCTGTCGTCTGGTCTCGAGGAACTTTTCCGTGCGAGTGTACAGCGTGGTGGTGCGGAGAGTCTACTTGACCTGGAAATTAGCTCCGAAACCGTCGACGAGCAGGAGCACGCCCGGATCGGGCAATATACGTCCGAGATAGAAGAATGTCTCGGGAGGGTAAAGAAGATTGCGTACGAACGGAACGAAGTACTCAAGGACCTCAAGGAAAAGGTGATCTTTGATTTGTATGCGTTCCTTTTGCTGCTCACGATGCACAGATCCAAGCCGACGACGTTTCGCATCTTCTGCTGCTCAACCGTCGCAACAGCGCCGTCGAGCCCACGTTGTTTGCTGCCGAGCTCGAAAAGTTTAGACCATATCAGCAACGATTGGCTGCCGCCGTGCACCACCAACAGATCGCTCTGCAGGAAATCCAGAGCTTGTGGAAGAGTCTGCGGGACCTTGCAGGACGAGGGCCTGGCGCAAAGAAGTGGGAGGAACGAGAGAAGCGGAAGAAGGATGCCATTCGACGCATCTCGCGCGCACGCGATGGTTACATGGAAGTTCGGGATGGATTGACGTGGGTTCATCGCCTTGATGTATTTGCCCGCTCATAGTTGTCTGAGACAGAAAGGGACTCCAGTTCTACGCCCAGCTCACGGAGCTGAGTGCAACGCTTTCTCGTAACGTCAAGTCGTTTGTTTCCGAGCGACGCTCGGAGCGGGACAAGCTCGCGGGACAGGCAGAAGTTCAACAGCGGTTGTCCACCGCGAAGCTACCAGCTCCTCCGACCGACACCAGGCCTCCTGTCCCACCACCACCCCGGTCACCGCCCTCCATCGAGGCGTCATTTGCGTCGATGAATTTGCAAGGCGGCACGGGCCGTCCGTCCCTACCAGCCAAGCCACCCCAGCATACCTATACAAGCCCTGCACCCCCCGCCCAACCTCAGCGTCCTGCGTCTTATGTCGCTCCCCCTCCACCACCGCAGCTGCCACGCAGCTCGTACACAGCGCTGAACTCATCCCTAGATCCATACGCCAATCTAGGGCTATTCGGTTCCTCGACGTTGCCGCCGCCAACGTCTGCTCCACCGCCTCCCCTATCTACGGCTCCAAGGCAATCGTCGCTCCCGCCACCGCCACCGCAGTCGCCTTCCCGTCTCTATACGGGCGCGGTGTACACGACGAACACGACGTTGCCTGCGCTCCCGGCCCCGATGCAGTATGCGTCACCCCCGCTCACGGGTACGCCGCCTCGGCCGCCGGAGCAGTATCAGCCGATGCGGCCACCTCCGCCTGGGTTTAATCCTCAGTATTATCAGGGCTATGGACGATGAGGATGCGCGACGGGACGCGGATGGACAGTTCAGATTATTCTCTCTTTTTTTTGTCGACGTCTATAGGATCGTGTCTTCGGGTAGTGTACTCTCTATATGGGAGCGCCATGCACGCGTAACAAATATTGAAACCAACGTGTGAATTGACGTTCATTGCGACGACGACCATGGCACCTCCCCGTACAATGCTCTACCCGCCCAATCCGACACCCGTCGTTCCCATCGCCCAACGGTCGAAAAGACGCTCGCGACGTGCTCGTTCCAGTGCGACTGCACCATCGTCCTAAACGGCCGCTCGACGATCCTCGCCGAGGCGGGGAGCGGACCCGGGATCCGCGCAGAGGGATCTCCAAGTCGCTCAGAGAGGGCATGGAGACTTGGGAGAAGCGTCAGTGACTCGGGGAGAGGGACAGCGTCGTGCTACACTACGCACTCGTGTTGGTGTTGGTCGGTCCTGTTGTGAGGTGGAACGTCAGAACGTGAACGTGGCCAACGAGCGGTTCATGTACCTCGTTTGAATCAGGTTCGAGAAACCATAGTATACCTGCGAGACTCTGAATGTACCGACTCGGATATGCTCAAAGTTGGAGCGCGAACTTACCCCTCCCGTCGCGACTGCGCCAGCGAGAGACCCGACTATAAACGACATCGATACGATCCTTGTTGCTCAGCGAGTTGTCGTTCACAGGGTCCTCTCCAAGTCTTCCCACGCGTCTCGGATTATCGAGTATACATAAATTATGAATGACAGTCTGTACACGGAAATGCAAGGTCGAACTCAAAGGACACAATCACAGCGGTTATCACTTGACATGGAGCTTCACCATCGCAGTCTCCAAGCAGGTGATCGGCTCCGAGTTCAGCGACTTGGAGACCTGCCACTCGCCCGTGAATATTAGCTGTGTCAGAATCACTTCGGTGCCCTTGGCGGCACCATCCAGCAGAACGGCACGATCACCCACCCCGTCTGGACGAACGGGACTGAGATAATTGATCGGCACTTCCGTAGTGCCCGTTCGGCCTGCGTCGATGTGCTCAACGGTGATCAACGTGTCTCCAGAGGTTCGGAAGACGTTGGTCACAAAGCCTTTGGCACCCTCGTACTCGCCATTATGCCAGCGACCCAACGTGCCCGTAACTTCCATCAGTACCTTTTTATTTTGGAAGGCTGGATCCAACAGCCACTCGGGGGCTGAGAACAGACTTGAGAGGCTGCTTCCAATGAACCAGGTGGCCACTCACTCGAATCGTCCTCATCCGTAGCCAAGACCCCCGGCGTCGGGGCCGAGTGCATAAAGCCCGTCGACCCCATGGTACGGGGCGTTGGCGCACTGGGATATGACGCGGCTGGCGTCGGAGCAGCAAACGGCGTCGGGGCAGCAGCGGGTGTTGGTGCAGACTTTGATCGAGCAAATGAGCCACGACAAACACCTACTTGATGTGACTTACCCATGAATAACCAGTGTCAGCTGGCCGCGCAGGTGACGTGTTGCCCCACCCAACGTTGTTATCTGAAGAACCCCACTGGCCACTGCCCCAACCCGAGCCGGGCGTTCTGCCTCCGTCGTTGGCCCAGTTCGGGGACTCACTGCTCCCATATGGGTTGGGCGTCCGTGAGGAAGCACTCCATGCAGGGGTTTTACCACCATCTTGGTACGGATTAGGCGTCCGCGAAGAGGCATTCCAGGCCGGCGTTTTGCCACCACCGTCCTGGTATGGGTTGGGTGTGCGTGACGACGCGTTCCAAGCTGGGGTCTTGCCACCATCACCAGCAAATGGATTCGGCGTTCTGGAAGAGGCGTTCCATGCGGGGGTTCTTCCATCACCATTCGCGTACGGATTGGGCGTACGGCCACCTCCCCATCCAGGCGTGCGACCACCAGCCACTTGAGCATATGGATTGGGAGTTCGTGCTGGTGCTCCTGGCGCCTTGAAACCACCCTGCCCGGCATTCGGATTATAAGGTTTGTTAAGGGGCACAAGTGTTCCATCGGGTCTAAGACGGGCAAGATTAGAACAACAAGGTCAGACTCATATGTACTACTTACAATTTGCGGTAAAGCTTTTGCTTGTCGATGGTAATGATCCTGTTCCCGGTGTGCAACTCCACACGGGCTAGGTTTCCATTGGTATCCTTGATGATCCCAACGTAACCTTTCTGTGGGCCTTTGACTACCGTGACGAGGGCACCAATGTCTCGATCTCGAGGACCACGGCCCATGGCGGAGCCAACCATGCCCCCTGAAACTGCACCACCAGCCACGTGTGGGTTCATCTTACCTAGGTCTGTGCCGGGCTTGACGAGATTCCCCTTTGGTGCCAGTGACGCCAGGGATCGGGCACGGGTAACGAACACACCACCGTTTTCGGGGACATCGCGGTTATGAAGAAAAGCAAAGAATGATTGGTGAATGTGGAGCACTCTGCCTTTACGACACTGTGGGACATTGAGAATGGCTCAACAAATATTTAGTGTGGACAGACCTCTCCATCCACTTCTCGGACATTGTCATTGACTCGAAGTTCGTGACCCTCAGAGTCGGTCGCTATGGCACGATTCGAATCCCTTCGCATGGATATCTGATGAGGTTGAACAAGCCGTATCTGACCATTCTGGTCAAGCACTCGGAAGGAGTCACGCTCGGTCTTGTAGATAACTCCTACAGTTTGTGGGCTAACACTCCATTAGCGCCAAAGGGTTGTCAGAAAGATATGTACTTACTCGAGTTGAACCAGATCGTGTAACTCGTAGTTGCCTACGATGTTAGTGCCAGAACCCACTTCGGCAGCCTCGCGAAGATCCTTGGAGAACACAGAGACCTGAGAGGAAAGGTTGTGAATATAAGATAGCAACGTGGACAACGGGAACTACCTCTTGCATTGACATATCGGAAAGGAATGTGACTACGTTGTCGGAAATGGACACGACCAGACCAGTCTCGTCTGCGTTCTGACCGGTCATCACTTTGACGTGGTCACCCGGCTTGAAGCGCTTGCGGACACTACGAGCTGTCACGTCGACCTTTTGGCCGTCGATATCCACGCCTACTGCAGTGATGGTGACAACGTCCTGGTTGATGGAGTCGACGACACCATGTACACCGGCCTGTTCCCCCTCAAACACCTCGACGTGATCCCCAGGCTGGAGGACAGAAATCGCAGCCTTTCGTGATGCCTCTGCTATGATAGAGAGGTCAACCGGATTCTCGTTCTCCGCACCGTCTTGTCCTCGGGTGAAACGCGTGATTTCATCCAAGGTGGGGTTAACGTCGTCTAGTTGTAGCGCCGAGAGTTTGAAGTCCTTTTCGATAAAGCCGTCCTTGTACGTGTCATTTTGGAAAACATAGACCTGATTCCGTTTGGAGACCTGCTTGCGACCATATACCTTGACTACCTCCTCATAGTTGAAGAACCGTTGGGGAGGCCGCATTGTGGAGAGTCCAGCGGCAGCTTTCTTCCGTTTCCGCCCATCTACACTCGCGTCGTCTCTCGGGTTAAGATCAATACGAGGGATGAATTTAAGGCCGACGTCTTCGCCGTTCTCGGTTATGTCCATGACCTGCGCTAGGTCACCCTGGTATTTTCCACGCTTTATACGAACCCATGTTCCGGGAGTGACCGTCAAGTCTTGCTTCTTGATTTGCAAAAGACTGGCCATTTCTTCGATAGGCACCAAAGTGATACCACGGCTGGGGTAGACACCGACAAGACCCTTGCACGCCTGGTTGACTTGTTGGGCGCTACGAGCTTCCACGTATATCATTCCTGGCAAAGAGTCTCGTTCAAAAGCCGATAATATCGAAAGCGGTTGAGCCGTATACTCGAGATCGATGGCCTTGCGCATAAGACTGAACACGATATCTCGCTCCCGTCCGGGCTGTTCCATAGGGGTGAGTAAGGCTACATAGACATTGGCTGAATCGCTACCTTGACTCGAACTTGCCATAAGCTCGCATCGTGTACTGAAGGCATAAGCAAGCGCTGTGGAACCTCGTTCATGTCACCAGTATACCGTACGGCTGCGCGTCCATAACGCTCGTGTAGGTTTTGGGCAATTTTGGCCAAGTCCTGGTCGTTCAGTTCTCTTTCCCGGCGATCGAGTCGAGCATTGACAGCCGCTCTTCTATTCGCATCATCTTCGTCTCCCTCCAGACCAGCATCCGCAATGAACTCGTCTACAAGGTGGTTAGAATTAATGTGATTGGGAACCAATATTGAGACGCACCACCACCACCCTCTTCCTCCTCTTCTTCTTCCTCTTCCTCCGTGTCGACCTCGGCCTCTACATCGAGGAAGCGGTTGACAGCATTGCGTTTCTGACGGTGCTAAAACGTGCTGTGAATAGGCCTGAATACAATTTGCAGCGATTCCGAACCTTTGCGCGTTTCCTTCCACGGTGATCCCCCTCCTCTTCTTCGTCCTCGTCCTCCTCGTCCTCTTCGTCGTCATCCAGTGGATCATAAATAGACCCTCGAGCCTTTCCGATTTTGCGCTCTGGCTGAGTCTGTTCTACCTCTTCCTCCTCTTCGTTTTCGGGTTGCACAGGATCAGACTCCTGATCCTGCATCGCGTAGTCGTCGTCCAAGTCCATGAAGACGAGATGTGATGGTACGGAGAAAGGTAGACTTTGGAAGACCACACTGTTCACGTTTCTGATTAGTCAGCTTTCCACTTTTGTGTGTCGGTAAGATCGGTGTCACAAGTCCACCCAGGACCCGAATGGCCCATTTCCTCGAACTCCCACTCGAACTACTGCCAGTCATCTTTGAATTTGTTCTCAAGACTCAGCACATATACACACTATGTCTCGTGAACAAAACATTCAACAGATTTGCGACCCCTCTGCTGTATCGTCGCGTATTCATCTTTGCGTGGTATAAAGAAGCAAAGACCAAGGTTGGCCTCGGATTGAAATTATTTTGCACAAGTCGTAGATAGCGCTCTCCACGCAGGTTTCTCTGCTCTTCCAGACCTTATCCAGATGTCCTCATCTCGCTTGTTATGTAGAGAGACTAGGCGAGTCGCCGTTCATCTCTCTCGCGACTTCAATCACTCACAGCATCTTGGAAGAGATCAGAGATTTTCCAAAAGCTTTGTCCGCTGAGGGACACACTGCGTTGCTGCAGATGTGCGCCCAAGGAATCAGAAACTGCGTCAACCTTCGGTCTTGTACATGGACCAGAGACGGGTCTTTTCATTCTGTCGTGCTCGGATCTCTCGGCAACTGCAGATACCTGCATGAGCTGGAGATTAATGGAAACGACAGTGGATATGATCCAAATATGCTCATCCAATTTTCTCGTTTGAGCAAGCTCTCGTTGATTATGCCCAGCGCTCACGTTCTGGATGTTTTCCCAACCTGGATTTCAATCACAGGCGAAACGCTTCGCAACCTCACAATCATTTGTAAGGTGAGGGACGCATGCCAACTAAAGATAAACATGAGTGATGGTCTGTCGGCAGGCATCAACTCTGGTGACCGATGCATTTTTGATACGTCTTGCGTCGAACCTCCAAAACCTGGAGTACCTGTACATCATCGGGTGTCCCAAAGTGACCCATTTGGGTATCGCGACAGTCGCTTCCAGCAACAAGAACGGGCTTATCGGGATAAGTCTCGAGGGCCTTTCGCAGGCATTCGTACGTGTTCCACACACTTGCGCAATTCGCTGGCCTTAACCGTGCGCCTGGTAGGATATGTCTGTGTTTAAAGCCGCGTGCCTCCACAGTGACGCATTTAGGCGGTTAAGAGCTATAACTTTGACCATGTACATCCACATGCCGCTGGTCGAGTGGACCCGTGACGTTGGGGACCTCTTATCTTCCGCACCACTGGAAGCTTTCTCGATATACTCCACGAGCACTTCGGTATGGACCCCTGCCCTAGACGAATTCTGGAAAGCCATAGTGGCAAAACATGGTCAGCGATTGAGGAGGTTCTCTGTTCATCGCATGCAGATCAGTCTTCCTGCATTGGAAGTGATTTGTTCACAGTGCCCACTGCTCGAGCAGTTATTTATATTGGCGGATCAGCGGAACCTAGTAAGCCGATCGGATTTGCGCTCCTCCATGCTAAATAATTCGCAGGATGATGCGGCCCGCTTGTTTGCGTTGGCAAAGAACCTTCGCACACTTCACATCAACTTTCCACTGAGTGAACCGTTGATGGTGTCGCCACCCATGTTGATGCAGGCGGCGGCCTCGATTTTATCTGTTTGTTCTCCTACGCTCGCTCACATTGGATGTAACACTCGAGTATGGCAGGTGAGCATGTCGTTACACTCTATGCCTTTTATACCCAGCGAGACCCCAAGGTCAAGAGGACTGTCCACCAGGACGAGAATGGAGAGAAGTATATTATACCAACACTATCTCCACAGGAGAGCCCGGATATTCCTGAACAATTCCTTGTCGTTCGCGCGTGAACTTTCGAAGCTGTGGAATGGAATATAGATGACCCTGCATTATGCTGTCAATTCTCCGTGGCGCGGCTGCTCAGGGTGGTTATTCCAACTGTTGCCACTATCAAGGGACTGTTGATAGGAACGGTGAATGAATGAGATACTTGACCAGTTTCGTTGGACCGAGTTGTGACATGGAAGACACTTGGGAGACATTGTGTCCGGAATTAGATGAACCAAACACGTGTAGCTGGGCAAAGCGACTACATTAATGGCGTTGACCGCAAGGGACGGCGCGCAGCCTTTCTCCTCTCCTTCATCCTCGACCATGGAATCTGTAGGCCCCGTTTCAACGAGCACTTGTACGATACGAGCGCTTCACTCGCGACAAGAACATCACGTTAATGCTATTAGCTTTGGAGCCAGTGTTTCTCAGGCATCGTCACCTCGGTCGAGTGCGCTTCCTTCGCCTCCTGGCAGCCCATCAGAGTCGGTATCCTCGCTGCCGTCCGTCGGATCCTCTTTCTTCTTCTCCTCTGCGGCTGCCAGTCCCCCACATTCACAACCTCAGTCCGACCATGCCAAGGAGTCCACACAGGGGCTCATCATCCCATCTCTGACCCTCCCAGAAGCCCTTCCGCGACCAACGCAGTTCGGAAAGACGCTGGGTGACGTCCGTATACTTGTGATTGGGGATGCCGTACAGGATCATAGCCTGGCGTCCACCCTGTTGTTGACTGACAACGAGGACGTGGTGGATACCGGTGACTGGGAAGCGACGAGAGACGGTTTCGTGCTACGCGCTTCGACGGACTGGATCGAACACAAAGACGCGCATGGGCTCGAGAAGTTTGAACCGTCGCGGAACGTTGAGCTTATCGTCCGTCACGACATCCATGGGGATGTACGTGTGCCACTTTCGATATCTATTTAATTCTAATGCACGTTGGGGTTGCAGCCTTCGTCCATACTCCCTGCCATCCATTCACCATTCCATTCTCTACTGGAAATAATTGATCGACGTTGCCAGCCGTCTGTCGCTCTGGCTAACCTGATCGCTTCACCGTGGACACCTTTGTACACCGCCCTTATAATTCTGACAGATCTAGGTGAGCAAACCGCCCATCTTCGTCTGTTTTGCATTCATAGGAGCTGATTCCACTCTGTTCACAGGACCTTCTAGCACCGAAAATGAAATCATTGACACGCTTGCACCTCATATTCCCGTTATCGTGCTTCGTCATGGCTTGGACCAGACCAGATTCCCTTCACGGCCTCACATGTCTTCCTTCAGACCTTCCTCGCCTTCGGCGCTCTGCAATGGCTTATTCCGGTCACCAGAGACTCTTTCATCTTTGCGCTACGAAGCAGCCGAACGGTTCCTCCGTTGGCGGGAAGTCGAGCGCGCAGTAGAAAACATTGCTGCAAGTCATCGCGAAACGGCACAGTACATCGCAGAGAAGCCACAGGGTTGGGACAAGGCTAGGTGGGAGGCTGAGTGGGAGATACGACTGTCCCAGGACGTCGCTGCCCGCACCAGAGAGAACACTGTTACAACCCGCCCCGATGCAATCAACCCCCCCATCCCCTGCGTCGATCCACTGCATCTTTCCGCTCTGTTGTCGTTGTCTCTTTCTCTTATTCAGCCGGTCAAAGACCGTTTACACAAGAGCATGTCAAAGGCTTGGGCGAAGCTGTCTGATGGTGAGGTGCGGGTTGCGTTGCTTGGTAGCTTTTGCATTGGGATTGGGATTGGTCTCATGATTCGATAGCTTTTCTTTCGTCGCGATTACATTAAGTTGTGCTGATTTTATCACGATGGTAGTTCTTCATACTTTTCTGGCGCATTCACAGGAGCGCCAGAAGCTGGCAATTCTGAGATGCGATGTTGGTATGGCTCAATGGTCTAGTCGCATGATACGTGCTTCGGGTGTTCCCCGCCACAGAGGTGGTGAAGATGTACGTGACCCGGGTTCAATTCCCGGTTGAGCCCTTTTGATTTTCTCTCGTTGAGTTGCTGCACTTTTTTTCTGCCATTACTACCTGGTCGACTCGTCGCAAAACTACAATTTACGTGCACAACCTGGAGTTCAGTTATTCCCTATGTTCGGACCTTAATTGGGATTGTATAACTTGGACCAAGCCTTGAACTACTGCATGTGTGCTACGTTGGCCATTCAAGCCGCACCCCTGTCTGAGCGTTCTTCCAGTAACAATGCCATCTGCGTTCTCAACGGCGATTCCAAAAACCCGTCGTCTATCTCCATTTACAATGCTGTTGAGAAATCATGGACTACACAAGCCGTCACGGGAAGCCTCGCGAGTAGCAGATTAGTCAATGGGTAGGTCTGCCACGTCCCCCTCTCTGCGTGTTTTCTACTCGTCCGCCGATAATATTCATGTTTATGCTGATCTCGGATTTCTCGGTCATATCTATAGACAAACTTGGGAACATCCCCTTACTATTTACTATTAACGGCTGCCTGTCGAGTCCATTTGAACATCTAACACGCGCAAAATGGCTCATACACGAGCGACGAGCAGCTCCACACCACTGCGTAGCCTTGGCCCTACGGCCCTCTGACGAATGGCGCGATGGCTGGGGGATATTCGAGACCGGTCGCGTCTGAGAGCTTGTGAAACTATCCATCTTTCAATCGTGGAGAGGATGTCCTGTGAATTGCAACTGTCAGACGACCTGGATACTAGCAACCTGTCTTGAACTCACAGTTATAATCGTACTCGAACGTGGGGCGGTGATCCAGAGGTACTCTCCTGTTTCCCCATTTCTAGTCGTTATTTCTTGCTGGAATCGCAACAGTCCTGAGAGATTGCGATTTTTGCACAACTTATCGTTGGCTAGGACCAGTAATGCGTGCATGCCGCACAAGCGATCAAAGCCCTTCTCTCCTTCTGTCAGAAGAGACAAGCAAAGAAAGACATCCCTTGCGTTGCATATCCCCGTATCGAAGAGGCTTCCTACGAAACTGGAAATGTTGATGCCATACGGACTCGGTGGCACGGTGGTCGCCCGCGCGGATGATGCCTCCATCCAGGTATCGTTCTGTGTTCCGTTTTGTCAGCAAAGCCTCATCAGTGACGGTGCGATATGGACTGACCGACTTCCAGTGCCTCTTGAACGTTTCTAATGCCGTGCAGCGAATAGTCCTCTCCAAACCTTTGCCTTCAGTGTAAGACATTTTTGCCACTCTTCTAATGACAGCACGCGCGATGCGGGATGCGAGCGCTGCGTTTCCAGGAGACCCCACCGCGAACGCCATCAGTGCCTCGATGAAGGCTTCTATTCCCCGGACGTGATAGTCCACAAACCATCGGTCGGCTATGTCGTTGAACTCCATTGGCGTCGGCGAGGACCCACCGCTGGACAGAAGACTTTCGTGATCCGTGGAGGGGGAGGGGCTACTGGCGGATTGCTGGTTTGTTGACCGCTCGGAATTGCCGCACCGCGATCTCGTGTCGCCGTCGCTCATAGTAGAGCGTCCAGGGGACCGGAACGCCACCAGGTCGAGCGTACGCGATTTTTTATCATTGACGAGCAGCCAGCTGCCCTCGGTACTACCGTTCGCAGACGAACCGTCTGATGCAAGATCGTAGGCGTCAAACGCGGGTTCCGCTGGCGTCGGTGGAGGGGCTGGGAGAAACACCCATCCGGCCTTCATAGACATCGGCAGGGTATCTACCGTGGCGTTCGGTAAGGCGTTCCACGCAGCGATCACTTCGGCCGTTGGCAGAGGTAGGCTATCTCCTGTGAGACATTCCTTCATCCGCTGAATATTGAGCCTCAGTTCGTTGGCGAGGACATGCCGATGAAAGTTCCTCTGGAACTCCCGTTCGATATGGCGTGCATGCAGCTTCATCGTGGGCGATGCGGAGGGAAGAAACGAGCACAGAGAAGGAGGTGTTGTAGATTCTCTGGATCTCAGCTTGGATGAATTTATAGGTTGTGGGTCTGCGGACCTGTGGACAATTGTGGATGCGCTTTGGCACCACGAGGCATGCCAAAGCGTACATGCTGGTGACAGGGAGTGGCGTCCAGCGACGCTCCGAATAATGTACATATGGAGCCATTGTCCACAGCATCGACGGTAGAGCGTGCCCCATGTTTTGCGAATGCCAAGTATGCACTTATGCCGATGTCGGGTGGTGTCACATCTTCAGTCTCAGTGGTGATGAACCTGGAAATACTGTCAACATTTCTTCAAGGAACCCCGTGCTCGTGAGTGAATATGTTGTCATTTCCAAGCGCCCATCGCAAGTGGCTCGAGCTTCAAACAATAATGTGGACAGAGTCCACCTTTACGCAGTGGCGTGCGAAGACCGATGCCTTTGAACGACAGAAGGGTCAAAGCATAGGTCCAACTGCACGCGTATACAGGAGAAAGACCATTGAGAATGTCCGCCTCGTTTTGCAGATAAAACACGAGGATTCGGTCAGGGCACTTACGTTCACAGTAGGACCGGCTTGGCCACAATTCACGTCTGTCCACGTATATGGCACGTCCACAAGACTACAGCAAGCGGCGCACGATCAAAAGGGTGATGCTCTGTGCAAAGAAAGAAATATTTATCAGTCTGTCGGAGTGGGACAAAAGACCAACGCCTGAGCCATAGCGCACGCGGGCCGCTCGAGTGTATCAACATGTCCAGCGAAAAATGGGCGCACGCAGAAGAATCATAGATCAGCCGAGCCCGAGGATTTACGAGAGTTGGAAACATTGGATCGTGGTAACGCAGTCTGTACAAAAACTGTGGGATGGTTATCCTTGAAAGGCAACCCCTTTCTTTGACGTCTCCGCAAGTCCACCTCCAGCAAACCCTGTACCTGAAAGAGAACCACAGTTAACGCAAAGGCGATTTCACCGTGAAACCGGTAATCATGCGTACACACCTTCTCTCCGAAGCTCCACCATGTCAGTATCTGTCAATCCCCGGTCGCATACGATGCACTGGTGGGCGGGCCGGACAAGCGAGTCTGTACAAACCTTGCATACAACGTGGGAACAAGGCCGCATTACTAGAGATTATGTGTGAACCATGCGTCCCGATGCAAACGGAGTGCACGTACAGAACTGAATTTTGTGGTTGGAGAGATTGGTTTTACAGGAAGGACATATTGGGTTCTTCGATTCTTCAGTCTTTTTCACCTCATTAGTCCCTGGAGTTGAGTCCGTTGAATGTCCATTCGATGAGGCGGGGAAAGTAAATTGGACTGGGGTAAATGACTTCAAGCTTCGAATGCGAAGATGAGACGAAAGAGAGCTCGCCATATTCCTGGAAGTAAGACGCACTTGATTGCATGAGGTGGGTCCCCACCTCGACACGTTGTTTGAACCTTTACATCTTTCAATGACGAAGGTGGGCCATTCGACGTATAAGTCGGTGTCAGCGAGGGTAACCAAAAATCGGGCAGTTTATGACGCAATGCCTCTGCCTGTTCTCGCTCTATCATCCTGAGTGCAGCTTCCTCGGCCTCTCGTGCAAGCGTCTCAACGGTCGAGCTGTCGAAGTCGAGTTTCCGTTTGCCTGGGCGGCCTGCGAATTGTACGCTGTAAGGTCAATATACGTATTGACACGGAGTCACGCACTTTCTTTGGTCGTCTCAGCGCCAGATGTTGAGACAATGGCAGGTGAATCCGCAGATAAAGTGAGTTGACCCTTCTCAAAGTCCCGCAGGACACGTTCCCGTGCAGCTTCCAATGCGCGCTGTTTCTCTTCTTCTGCTCCCTTCTTGAGCCGTTCCAAGCGCTCTTTCTGTCGCTTGATATCTTTCTTCTGGTTCACTGTGCATGTCTCTTAGCCCATGTCCTTGATGGCAGAACAAACGAGTGCATACGGAGATCAGCATATGCACACTCTTTGCAAAACAAGTGACCGTGATCGCAAGCAATGGGGTCTCGAGCCCGCTGTAAGCACAGAGCGCAAGCATCAAAATTTCGCATCGATTCATTCCCTAAGCGTTGCTAGAACGTTTCAGCCGATATCTGGGGTGTATACAAGATACATACACGTCTCGTGCCATACTCTGTCTTCTGTTTCTCCGCGTATGAGAAAACAGAGGAGGCCGTATTGTTCTTGCTATGCTTCGTCATGCTCGACTTGACGATCGAAAGTTGAGACGTCGTCAAGTATGATTACAAACTACCAGTGGAGTTACCTAATCCAGAATGCCCTTCTCCCCCTTCCAATATGACCAGGCTCAGAAACAGAAACAGATCATCCTAACGATTCGTTGACTAGGTACACCGTCAATAAGATATGACGTCCCTGAGCTGTGTCTTGGGTATGGCCTCAACGAATGCCCTCCTTTGCAATCTCGCATGCGTCGCCTGCTCGAACGCATAAGCAAACCCAATCAATTGATACTCGCTGTATGCCGTGCCCATGAAGCACAGGCCAAAGGGCAGTCCGGGAGCCTTGTTATGCAAAGGTGTGGGTGGGTTTGGTGTCGGTTCGATGGCGTCGGAAAGAAATCCCAAGGGAACTGTTATGGCGTTTCACGTATAAAGCTGATCACGAACGCAGGGATGAAATACGTACCAGACACGAGTGGATATCCTGCAATTGCTGCAGCCTTGGATGCATAACCTGCGCGACGAAACGGTCTCGGATGTGATTCTACTGGGAGAAGCATGACGTACTGAAGCTTGAAGGCAAGACGATCGCATCAAGTGCAAACTTCTTGAGCGTGGCATCGATACCATCCGTGCGACCAAGTTGATAATCTTTCTTGACAGCTTCATAGTACTGCTCGTCTTGTTTGCTTGCCTCGGATTTATAAAGTCTTGCGACGAATGGATGTTGGTGAGCGTCTCATCTGGCAGAATCATGCTGACTCACTGCGATTGGTCGGTATGGTAAGGTTCCGGAAGTTCCTTGTCCTTGTTCTCCTCGTTGAACCGAATGAGGTCCGCGAGGTCATTGATGTTTTGTGGGCGTTTGCGGAGTTCTTGGATGTATTTGTTGACCCCAGCCTTGAACTCCACAGTGAGCACCAGCGTCTCGTGTTCAGACGCCTTGAGTTCCTCGGCATTAGGAAATTCCGCAGGATCTACAATATCTGCACCGATGGAGCGAAGAACGTGAAGGGCCTTGTCAAACTCTTCATTGATGGGACTGTCATCTCGGATCAGTTTTCGCGGGACACCGAGCCGTTTTCCCTTGAGAGCATCTTTATCCAAAGCTTTCATATAATCAGGGACCTCTGGTTGTTCTCTGGTTGCTTCGTCGTCCACGTCCTTTCCAGCAATAAAGCGGAGCAACAACGCCGCGTCCGCGACAGAACGACACATTGGTCCAACTGTATCCTGAGTAGACGATATTGGGATGACTGAATGACACATAGTTAGTCTGTGCTCTAGTCAGGTTTGCCTCGATAGAACGTACCCCTTGTGCGAGAGACGAGCCCAATGGTAGGTTTGATCCCGACGACGTTATTCCTGCTACTCGGAGAAACAATGGAACCATCCGTCTCCGAGCCAAGGGAAGCGGTGGCGAGTCCAACAGCCATCCCCACCCCACTTCCAGAACTGGAACCGGAGGCATCTCCGTTCGGGTGGTATGGGGACAGAGTCTGCCCACCTCGTCCAGAGAACCCGTTGGGAACGGTTCCTCGAAAATTGGCCCACTCGGACATGTTGGCCTTGCCGAGGAAGATGACCCCGGCCTCACGCAATTTTGCTACTAAGGGAGCGTCGCCTGCGACCTCAGAGCCAAGCAAGGCGTACGACCCTGAGACAGGTATGAGACACGGGTCAACCAAGACTGTATCCAAGATGGGTGCATACCGGCAGTTGTATGCAAACCTGCAACGTGATATATTCAAGACACAGCCCACGAGCAATAGCGATAGTTCTCACCCTCTTCGTGCAGAGTCGCGATGTTGTCTTTGAGTAGCAAAGGGATGCCATGCAATGGGCCACGACTGCCCTGATCCTTGCGCTCAGCATCGAGCGCGGCTGCCTGTATCAAGGCTTTGGGATTCGTCTCTATGACCGCGTGCAAGGCAGCCCCCTTCAGATTAACCTCCTCGATCCGTTGAAGATATGCCTAGACGACATGCATGACGCAAGGAAATCGCAGACACGGTAGGACAGAACCGACCTTGACGACGTCCACGCTCGTGAACTCACCCTTTTCAAGACCCTGCTGAATCTCGGCAATACCTGCTTCATACAGGTCGGGATACGCGACGGAATCAGACACCTCAAGAGCAGACATATCCTCGGGCAATTTGGGGTTGAGTATGGAACGCCAGAAAGCAAACGCCATGGATGATAAGAGTTCTGTCTGCGGTCAGACATGCCATCTGGACTCCGAACTGTGTGAACGGTCGTGGGATGAAACGTATTCCTCGAGGATAGCGAACACATGATCGAGCCTATTTGCAGTGGGTAAATGCGCAGCGAATAATGCGGATGACGAAGAAGGCTACACAGCGTTGCTGTGTCCGTTGAGAACCCAAACCCCATGCATGGGGACCTGTCAATGGGGGATACCCGACCAGACGTGCTGTCGACACTCTCAAGCCACTGTTTTCGTCCCGTCCACCCTCGATGGATTTCGACAAGGCCTCGAACGGAACCGCTCTATGCCCCCACAATTCAAACTCGGGATTACTGTGAGATCCGGTCGTACTCGGTTGCTTCTTGCTTGGGGTTAGTCGGCGGCTAGAAGTAGACGGCCGCTCCATTCCCATGTCTTGCGGACCCATCAGCTCGAAAGATACACGGGAAGCAAGCGTGCTCAGTCATAGTTTGTTTTGCCGTCGTCGGTGAGTTCCATCGACCGACTGGATTAGCCTTGTCAGGTAGGCGGGGTTCCAAGGTCGGACCGGAATTTGTCTGCGAGGAAATCTCCGAGGGTGC
The DNA here is from genome assembly GCA_038089815.1 of Sutorius eximius. Lineage (NCBI taxonomy): Eukaryota > Fungi > Basidiomycota > Agaricomycetes > Boletales > Boletaceae > Sutorius > Sutorius eximius. The sequence continues at coordinate 7,413 of JBBPLN010000282.1, read as the reverse complement.
CAGATTTCCTATCGAGGTACCCCGGTGTTCATGCCCAGTCCCTGAGATCCCTGGGCCTGAACATATGCCATATCATCACTACTTATCCATGGTGGGTTTATTTGAAGCACACACGAGGCTCGAAGCCCTGGAGGAAACTACTAATATTAATCCTGGTGGCCTTATCGCAGATGAGATATCATCGTTATCAGGCCCGGATACGTGATCAGTACTCGGTACTCATTCATGATCCCTTGACCTGGCCACACAATTTAGACTTGTTAACAAGTGCTAGCGTGCACTTAGTGCGGTTGAGGCTTCATCGATGTATCCGTGATGATCGTCGAAGCAAGCCAATTTGAGCCCAATGCGGGAACTACAAATTTGCGCAGCTTCGGGTCCACAGGAACGGCGTGTGCCCTCCTCCGCTCGGTCTTGACTCCTCCCTCGTAGTATGGCCACCAATGGGGGTACAAGCTCACCCATCGACCTCAGCAATAGCTGGGGATCCACGCTCGCCGCAGTGTTCGTTGCGCTCGTTCTCTATGGCGTCAGCATATTGCAGACGTAGGTGACCTGTGCGGTTTTACTGCGCCACTACTTATTATTTTTGTTCCTGCAGGTTCCTTTACTACGAACAGTGAGTCCAGACGTGGATCGTATGCCCTGTCTACATACTAACGAGGATCAGCTATACAAAGGACCCCATCATATTAAAATCATTGGTAGGTTGGGCTACCACTTCTACGAGGGATACGTTTTTACTTTTCAATCTTTTAGGTGGCTTGGGTGTTCGTTTTGGACACCCTTCACTCAATCCTTATATCTGTAGGCGGTGAGACCCTGTACTTCTGGCAAGCTCGGCAATAGCACTAACGCGCGCCATTAGTGTGGCAGTACTTTGTCGTGCACTACGGAGACCAGAGCTTCCTCTCGTATACCCATCCGTAAGCAGGCAGGCATTCTTCTCGAGGAACACGCTAACGGTCGGCATTAGCCCTCTATTAATTTCTATAGTGGCCACCGTAAGCATCCCCTTCGCCACTCCAGACGGAAGCCTCATGTTGCGTGGACCAGTCAGCCGTTTCCTGCACCGTCCAATCGTTTTTCATCTATCGAATTTGGTTTTGTGCGTACGATCCGTATCTTGATGATCCCCACTCACATGTCCTTCAGTGGTAAAGAGCCGTTTTAGATGGCTCATCCCAGCCATCCTGATGCCGTTCGCGGTCGCCCAGCTAGGTGAGCGTGCCCGGCCTCGTGTATTCCGTCACTGAAAATACCAGTCTTGGGTATCTGTAGGTCTGGCATACGTCGTGATGGAGCGCAGTTGACGTTCGACACACAGTTTATGCGGTTAACGCGATGGTGTTTCAAACGAGCGTTTCAGCCATCGCGGGACCCCTGCTTACTGTACGACGCGCATCAGTTTTCGATGTTACATCACGCTGACGCGGCGCATGCAGAAGATAGCTAACGCACTCAACGGAGCCGCGATGGCGGTCGATGTCACCATCACGATCGCCCTATGTACGCTACTTGCAATGGGCCGAACAGGGTTCCAAGAGTACGTCCCCCTTTCGCCTCCATCGGCACGACCCAACGCGATCCCTTATCCAGCACGGACCGAATGCTTCTCCGGTTGATTTTCATCTCAGTCAACACTGGTCTCTCATCGGCGATCTTTGCGTTCCTCTCCGTCCTCCTGGTAGGTAATTCTCACGCGCTGCCATCCATGTTCCAGGATTCACCGGTACACCGCGGCAGCTCGTCATATACCCGACCGATCTCATCTTCACAGCCTTATATTTTCCCCTGTGTACGGTGTACTGCAATACGCTCCTCGCAAACCTCAATGCGCGCTCGTTCGCTCGAGGCGGTTCAGAGATACAGCAACTGAATCCACTGACGTCGCTCGTGTGGCAGAACACCGCTGGCGTGACTACGTCGGACGTGGATGCACAATCGGCGCGGGTGGAGGTATAGCCATCTGGACCCATCTTCGAATCCGCGGCGACCGCTCTGTCTGGCCCGTCGTTCGACGTACGTTCTGGACCTCTAATTTTACGGCCATGGTGACCGTGTGGCCAGAGTGGCTGGGTCCACCCCGTGATCTGATCACACGGCCTCGTTCAGCATGCGGCAACCGCCAGCGTACCTTGAGCTTGTCCCTGGGCAAAGTCTCATTGACGTAGCGTACCCGCTTTGAATCGTACTTGTCTGTATCGCGAGGTCATATTTTACGTTAGAGCGGATCACCCCACATCTCGTATTCGAATTGCCTGTCATTCGCGTGTATGTAGACATACATGTAAACCTACTGTATCGACGGCAAAAAAGAGAACTAAAAGGATCCGTACGAATCGACGCTACTTGCAAAACAAAATAGAAAACGAATAATCGAAGGACACCCGAAAAAGAAGGGATAGAAGAAAGAAAGAAAAACAGTTCCTTCACTACATGAAGAAGATTATCCGTGTCAGTTCCATCGTCCAGAGCATCGCCCGTCCTTCCAGGGTGCAGGTGAATGCGAGCGGCCACCATATGGCAAGTCATGACGGCTGTCCTCGCGGAGGAAAGATGTGATGAGATCATAGAAAATTCCGTGAATACATCATCATTGTCAGTCGTGGAGAACCCCGGTGTAGACCGGTAGATCGCGTGTGATTATAGGAGGTAGCAGATACCTGATAGCTCGTAGGCAAGAGCGCATGCATGCGTGTCCGTAGAATAAATTAGGTTGGGCATCAAAGAACGTCCACATCGCCCGATGAAATGTGCTTTTGGCGGGGTCGATTAAAGGGAAAGACTATGCTATCGAATGGTATAGGCGGGAGGGCGTCTGCGGTGGTGACGTCGGTCGAGAAGGGGTAGGGGTAGAGAATCTCCGGGACCGGTTAGGGTTCGGCCGGCGAAATGTCTGTGAGAGGGGAGTAAGGGAGTGCATCGCCGAAGGGGAAGAGAGTGCCTACGTGTCGCGACATGATTATCTTTGCCATTGACAATGGCACGGGGCTTTCGTAGAGCGCAGGTGCTGACGGTGGCGATGCTCAAACGGGGAAGGAGCACCGAGGAGCGGATTACTCACGAGGCGGCTGGAACTGAGGTCCTGTTCGCGGCTGCCAGTTGACGACGGGCAGGGATTGAGAGCGTTTTGGAGGTAGACCCACGCCGACGTCGTTAACCGCTTGCGAGGGCGTCTTTTCGGGAAAGTGAAGCGTGAACGGGAGGGAAGCAGGAAGGGTGTTCCACTGCAGGGCGTGACCCCAGGGCTTGGCTGCAAAGGAAAAGACGTCGAGCGTAGATTCCTTGTCGTGGTGTTCTGGATGGACGATTGGACAGGACCAGAGACGCATGAGGGAGAAGAGTATGCGAGCGACGAGCAAGAGCAATACGGAAGCGACAGCGGCCATGAACACGGCGGAGAGACTTGGAAACTTTGCTGGTACGAGGACGGACATCGTCGTAGAAATGGACCAAGGACACAGACCAGGGCGGGCAAGAGACAGACCCACACGCAGTGCAGTAACCAACGTGTTTATTATTTTTCTCGCTAACTCCGACATTTATATTACGTCATACTCATTTATTAAAACACATTTTATTTTCTGTTTTCATTCCTCGGTCATTCCAGTCGTGAGGTCGACCTCCATGACGCTGTGCATCCGCGGTCTCGCTCGTCTTTCGGGTTTGGTGTTCAGCGTGGTGGTGGCACCGTTTCGCGTGCTATCGTCGCGAAATGGGATGTCGTACGGTCAACGACACGCTTCGCGTCTTCGCCCGTGTAAGCCTAACCCCGCACCACGCCCCTTTGGATTTCGTCCTATCGCCGTTTCTACTCAGCGCGACCATACAGCGGACCCGACCGCTTCGCCTGCATCAAACCTTGACGAACCACTGTAACCGATGTCATCTTCCAAGGTACTGGGGCAAACCACGCATGCTCTTATCGCACTCCCTGTCACGTATTATCTTTGCCAAAATGGCCATTGGTTTCAGTAGAGGCATACGCACGGTGGGGCACTACTCTCGCACGCCACCCCTTTGCAGTACCCTTCCGCAGCTCTCAGAACTCAAAATGGTTCCACGTTCAAAAGCTGGTATCCCATTTCAGGATCGTGCGACCAGGGGCTCTACCCGGAAGACGACTTGGAATCTTGCCTACGCATCCGGGCATGAACATGAACACGTTCCTGAGAGGGGAAAACAGTTATCCATGATCGCATTGCTTGGCATGTGTGTGCCACAGTCAAGTTCACACAGCACAAATGGTCGTTCGCTCTGTGGATGATCAAAATACGGTCACTTCCACGTTTCACATTCCAATGTCACAAGGCTCTGCCTATCCAACGTAGATTTCCCCGTCGTGGGCAATCCCTTCTTCGATGGCTTTGATCTCTGTCCCCTATTTTAGTCTTGTACACCGACGTGGGAGGAACGAACATACGAAGCGCGAGATGCAACGAATGCAGACGAGAACGGCCAAGGCCAGCTATATGCGGAGCCAACGATCAGGAGCAGTTACCATGTGTTGGGAGAGAGGGACTTGCCCATTGCGATCCACAGCCTCGGATGACCAGTCCTCCTCCACATCCCTTGCAATTCACCTTCCGCATCCAAACCCCACACCTTTCCTGCCTTGGCCGCGACATTCGGCCCACAGACCTCTTCGATCGAACTACGTATATCTCCGAATCTTACCATATCCGAACCGTCGTTATCACCAACCACGGTAGTTTGCAGAGCCAAGATAAGAAGAAAATTGTATCAGTCAATTGAGGTTCGACTCACCCTGTGGCGAAGATGACGACATCGCCTTCCAGTGCAGTTCCATCCTCAAGTTCGACGCCACCTTCCGTGAATCTGCGCACAGAAGGACTTCCCTTCACCTTGATGTTTCCATTGATAATCTCCCGGCTAGTGCCCGTGTCTGAGTGATGCAAGTTTCGTCAAACCAAACAAGGACGGGGAATTGGATCTACTGACCGATATAGCTCCCCCCGCCCCTTTCGAATATCAATGGCAACAGCCCTGCCTCATCCGGGCCGAGATAAGTCTGAAACCCAGCCTTTGCCAGGTTGTCAAGGAGCTCCCTATGTATTACGATCGTTCACGCAATAGCACGTTATCAGCATGACGATGGCAGCGCACTTATCGATTCCGTTTGACGTATGTATCGTCCACGCCCTCAGCAACTGCCTCAACGTTGCAAACGGCATCGCTACGCTGAGGACGTCCGCAAATTCGACCGGAATGTGTTCGTTGTACCTTTCTGGTATGAAAGTGTGATGAAGGGCGGATGAGGTGACCACCATGACAACAAATGGGCTTGGCCATACCTCCGAGAAAACCTTCTATTGCCTCTATCGAAATCACATACGTGGGTGAACGTTGGATCCTGCAGATTGATCGGCCTGTTGGCGAAACGGCACCTCGGAATGAACTGGCAACGCATACATTGTAACATCACATCCGTGGAGATACAAATCATGAGCTATATCATGAGCTATGGTAGCATGAGCATGTACTCCAAATCTGATCATGAGTGACACGACAAACCGGACGTGCAAGCACCAACGATGATCACCTTCTTTCCTTGAAAGTCTGTCGCACACGTAAACTGGGTAGAGTGCAAGACAGAACCGTGGTATGACTCCTGGTCGCGGGAGTAGATTTTTCCATCTGCCGGAAGTCGACACACAAACACGACGTACTTTTCCGGGGATATCAGGCATCTTGGGAAACCCACCGCCGAGTCCTGTGGCAAAGACAAGGTGCTTGACTGTTATAGTCCTCGTCTGTCCATTTCGATCGATCGAAACCTGCCACGTTCTTGATTCTTCGTTGAAGCTCGTGCTAGTTACCGAAGAGGAAAGCCAAACGTTAAGGTCGAGGACCATTGCGTAAGACTCGAGCCAGTCACCCATCTGCGGACGATCAGAAACTACATAAAGAGGTGAATTGAAAGTACCTTTGAGCCAGGGCAGTAGAGAGGCCACGTCTTTGGGTAACTGAATAACAACGGAATGGCCTGTTGATCGTGTGGATGCCCTGTATGTAGGAAGCTGACTTACTCTAGGTATGGCATCCGATTGTTCCCTGTGCCCACGCATCAGATGACGCGTGCACCCTACAGGCAGACTTACAACGAGTGTCGTGCAGGCATAGCGTCTTGTATCGTTTCCTCCACTACTGCATGTCACTCAGCATGTCTGGGTGGATGCGTATTCGATCATACGTTATCACCGACTCGTTGGTTCCTTTCGACGACGAGCGTAGGAACTCCGAGATGGGTCAATCTCGCTGCCACATGAAGCCCGCATTGACCAGCACCAACGACGAGGACGACCGGATCGCCATCCTCAAAGTCTATCTCGCGTCTGCGTCGTTTTTCCCAATTTTCGTGGTGTGCGGAACTGGCGCTCAAATCTCCAATCTAGGAGACGCTTCGTAAACCAGGGCAAAAACGTTCCTCGGATGGACTCACCTTGAGGGAATCGAGCCGGGTGAGCAACGACCATGCTTTCCAAGGACCGCCGTTAGGTGTAGGGATCAAGAAAGCGACGGCGATGCCCTTTCCATGCTTCGTCTCGAATTCGAAGCAAAAGCGAAGGAAGACCAAGTCTGGAAGTGGCTTGATGATTGCTGGGCCGCGTAGTGCGTCTTCGATGAGACGGAACGACGACAGGCCGGTCGCTGCGAGACGCGTCTCCAACATGCGCCGGATCGACGGATGGCCCCGGATCGTGCGCATGTCCCATGTGAGCGTCAGGATGTCTTTCCAATAACCGTGTTCGTGGAAGAGAGGTAGGACAAGGTCGAGATGCGCGTTTGAGATACTGGCTTCGAACACGGAAAGCCATGCATTCGATAGTTGGAGCGGTGACACCGTATCGATGGCGGACGCGTCGACGTGGAGGTCCATCAGTTGCTAGTCCATTTACGTAAAAAGATCGCGTTGGTTGATAATCCTTGTTCTCCTCCTTTTCCTCTTCCTCCTCGCCATGTCCGAATCTGCAGAGCGTCCAATCACCTACTTTGACATTACCATCGATGAAAGGCCAGTCGGTCGCATCATATTCTCTCTCTATGCAGATCTAGTCCCAAAGACGGCGGAGAACTTTCGTACGTCTCCCATCCTGGCAGCTCGCATAACTCATCGATCCTAATCCATCGCCAGGTGCACTCTGTACCGGTGAAAAAGGTGTCGGAAATTCGGGCAAACCACTTTACTATGCCGGCTCCAAGTTCCACCGCGTCATCAAAGGGTAACGCTCGTCATCTTACCTCGAATTGATTCTATTGAGATGTGGATAGGGTTTTGACTCCATTTTATCTTATCCACCTACCAGGTTCATGTGTCAAGGAGGCGACTTCACCGCTGGAAACGGTATCTGATCTCCCTTACTCTTCGTCGTTCTCGTTCGCGCTGAC